>OMKR01063946.1:0-12669 GCA_900302355.1 Cyttopsis rosea
GCTGTAAATGGACAGTAATTTATATATATATATATATATATATATATAAACATTTCTTTTTAAGCGGGAGAGGCAGGGGCAACAGGGTGAGATGTGCAGAATACTGATCCTGAATATCTGTAGAAAGGGTTTTCATATTTAAATACTGTGCTGCTACATGGCAGACGTCCTTTCCTTTCCTTTCCGCCCTTGTGTTGTCTGAACATGACGGTTCATATCAGGCTTGGTCAGAGAGGATGAAATGGAAAAGCTCATTTGAGAAATGAGAGCGTTTGATCTGCCTGCGGCTGTTTATTCTTTTAATGGTCGTCCATTACGCTGATGGCGGCGTGCCTCGGGTGCGTCGGCTCGGAGCAGGAATTTATTTCCATTTGTCCTGCTCCAAAACGACATCATTCCGGGGATGAGGGTCTGAGGTCATTTACATATGAGATGAAATAAATGTTTATTTGTGATATGCACAGTCCAGCAGTCAACAATGATACAGGAACTAAAGAGGTACAATAATAATAAAGAATTATAATACTAATAATAATAATAATTATAGTACTACTACTACTACTAATACTACTACTACTACTACTACTACTACTACTACAAATAATAATAATAATAATAATAATTACAATGCTGGCATATCCCTTGGATCATATACAAATCAATTCAAGACAACTTTATCCTTTCTGATTTAATAAAATAAATGATAACAATTCAGGTTTTTTCGGAGGTTTCAGGATGTTCTTGAGAGAGAGGGAGAGGGAGAGAGAGAGGGAGAGAAGGAGAGGGAGAGGGAGGGAGAGAGAGAGGGAGAGAGAGAGAGAGATATGTAAAAGGCTGCAGGGTGAGATCTATTAGATAAGTGGCAGTAATTGTCAGGTCCGCCGTCTTGGACCCGATGGCACTAGCTGCTGATTAAGCGTGGCTAATGCTAATGGCTGATGTTTGCTTTGGGGGTGAATGCAATTACTTAAAGACACATGCGCCAACATTTCCTGTATAACGACATGTTGCGCGGGTGGAGGACACCCAACCCCAAAATGAAAATGAATGAAGCACCGGGGTGCCAGTCCACCAGACTATCAATGCATCAGTCCACCAGTCCAGTCCACCGGTCTCTCTTGTTAGCCTGTGTATGGTTTACTCCACCGTTCAGCTGATATCGCGCTGACCTTTAAGAAAATACAGAATCCTTCTTCCCGCCGTATGAATCATGTTGAATCATGTCGCCCCGCGGGCGCCGGGGTAATAACTCAGCAGCCGCCGTGCTTTACCGGGAGTTAGGCCCCGTAAGAGCATAAAGGCCTGATGTATTTCCTCTGGCTGGGGGAGGGGTGGAAGGCCTAGGAGCTACGCGGTGGGTATACCCCATCCCATCCATATTCCATAACTCGTATTCCATATTTCATTTTTTGGCCGAGGCGGCGCTTCAACCGGCTTCCCGGCTTCTTCTCCCTCCCACCATCCGTCCCTTCTTTCACGTTTGCGACCTCGTTGGCGTCCCTTGACCCGGCAGGTCGCGGACGCTGGGTCCATCTGCAGAGGGTTGTGGGGACATCCGGAACATCATGTCTTCATAGATTCAAAATTAGCCCCTCGGAAATTTGAATGGGAACGTTGTACGGGTTTAACTTTTGAACTGTTACTTACTGGAGCTGTCCCAATTGTATTGAAGTAATTTTAAACCAATTTTGAGAAATTGCCGCAATGGATGGAATGTGGATTTGGTGTATTCGATTTGGTGTGGTCCGGGTCAGCTGCTAGCCCAGTGCAGGAGATTTTGTTGGCTTTTGCAGGTGATTTTCTGTACTTTACCCTCCATTATGGCTTATTTTCTCTGCGAGACGTCCGATCCGAGGTTTCGTTTGAAGATTTGTGATGTGTGTCTTTTCTTTCCTTCCTCACTCCCATCCCCCCTTCCCTCCTTTCAGCTTGATGCATTTTAGTATTTACTTTTCAGTACTAATGCACGGGTACTGATACTGGGCGGCAGAGTGCGAATTATACAATGACACTCGGCTGTCAACCTTTTCTCTGTGGGGAGGGGTCTTTTTGTTTCATTCAGTTAGAAAATGGAGGAAAAAAACGCACTGTTTTTATTTGCTTTGTTTGTAGAAAAGGTCGCTCTGAGCTGTGGCGCTGCTCCGCGGACCGCGATGCTCAGCGTAATGGTTTAGTCTACTGAAATCTAGGGGCAGCAGAGTACTTCAGTCCTGATGACGGTGGACGATGAACGGCACAAACACACGCACACAATCTTCATAATAATAGTATAGTTACTCGTTCTTATTCAATAATTTATTCTCTTTTGGTTTGAATTTAATTTGGATTAAAGATTTTGGATAGCATGGCATCTGGCGGAGCTTTGAAATACCTTAAGCTTTCTTTTTCTTTAAGTAATACAGTTAAAGTTGAGTGAATCAACATTTATGAACTAGTGTGAACATTTTCCGAGACTCTGACGGTCCACACATCTCGCACATCTGTGACATTCATACGTAATGCCTCCGGCGGCAAAACTGAATGGCCCTGTAGCTCTTTGTGATTGCAGAGCTGTTAGAACGCTGAGCCCGCAGCAACACCGGTTGGAATCTGACTGGTAACATAAAGGTAACATACTTTTCCAGCTTCGCTGCTCCGAACCTCGAGCCTCCGGTGTTGTGCTAAACTATTTGCTTAGCCTAGCTTGTAGCTGGCAACAAACGATTTACCGAGTGCGGACCAACTCTGCAGTGGAGAACTGGCACTTTATTTCGGTACAGCAGCGAACATAATGCACCGTCTCTCGGTGGCGTTGGAAACTCTTTTTCTGCTAAACATGGAAACTTTACTCTTGGCGTCCTGCAACTGACTGAGAATGAGTGAGTGTGTGTGTGTATGTCTCATAAATACTCTCATTCATAAAAACTCTTAGTCTCCAGTGGCACGTGAAATCTGTCACTTTCTGTCACTAAATCACATTCTCTAAAGTGTTGGATCATGGGGTCCCCCTGAAAAAAATCCTTGAATCACCGCTGCCTGAACCCCCAGCCTTCGATCGCAAACCTTCGAAAGCACAACCCTAATTTACATGAAACAGTATCAGACATGCATACTATGCACTACTATGCATGTCGGCAGACATGCATAGTAGTGTCGGCTCCTCACTTTCTGTACGTAACTTCCGGTTTGCTGTCTACCGTAATCCATGTGAATGCAGTGCAACCTATTCTCGCGCTCTGTTTGCAGATGCGCTTTGTGATCAGTGATCTGATGTTCAGATAATTTTGACAAACATTTGTGAATAATAATACATAACACATTTGTGTTTGCAATGGTAATAAAGACATGGTAATAATAATATGGTAATAATAATAAATTCCAATTATTGGATACATCATGATTTTCATTCCTTAATAACATGTTACTATAGCCTTACTTTAAAATGCATAATGGTTTCATGGAGAAAAATGATGTTTCAGAAATTTGGTTCTTGCGCTTGCTCCGCTGCTCTATGTCGCCGCTGCTCTATGTTGCCACTATGCGTCTACACGTCCGCATCAGTTTCCTCCCCTCTCCCTGGCCTTTCTGGCCGGGCAGCGGGGTCCGGAGCTGATGCGGCGGGTCTTCCTCAAACATCAACTTCAACTCGAACTCGCCTTGCTTGATGACCGCAGCAACCCCGGTTCGAATCCAGGTCACGTCACGGCATACGGGCTGATTTTTTTGTCTTTTTTTTCTACGTTATTGTTACTATTTGTTATGCAATTTTTATTGCTCTACTTCACAGTAAGTAAGTCACTTTTTTACTGTACTTTTATTAGTTATTTATTAATTTATTATTTGTAGACTGCATTAACAGTGTTATTCATACCACATCTTACTGAAATAAATGATGGAAACTTACTCCAATTCTGAATCTCTTTATTTGTGTAACTTAATATTGATTAGTGCAGTGGCAATGCAACCTTCAAGTACTGACATTTCAAGACTGTATAGAAAAAAAGGCAAGTATAAAAATATAAGATGAAAACGTACTGTAAAATGTCAAAAAAACAAAAAAATGCAAATTCAAAAAATATATAGATATACAAATTAAAGACAAAGTGTTACTATTACTCACTGGAAGTAAGCGCTCACACATCAAACAAGGCAGGAAAACACGTCTGGAAATATAACTTGTGGCAGCTTGTAGAGTTCAACCGACCACTCGTTCTCCGGGTCCGGGTCACGGAGGCAACAGGCATAACGGGGTGATCCAGACGTCCTTTTCCCGAGCAACTTCCTTCAGGGCTTCCTGGGGAATTGCGAGGCGTTCCCATGCCAGTTCGGAGATATAATCCTTCCAGCGGCTCCTGGGTCGGCCCGGGGGCCTCCTCCCAGTTGGCTATTCCCGGTACACCTCCAAAGGGAGGCGTCCAGGGGGCATTCTTAACAAATGCCCGAACCACATCAACTGGCTCCTCTCGATGCGGAGGAACAGCGGTTCTACTCTGAGGTCCTCCTGGATTACGGAGCTCCTCACCGTATGTCTAAGGCTGAGCCCAGCCACCCTGCGGAGGAACCTCATTTCGGCCGCCTGTATCCGGGACCTTATTCTTTCGGTCAGAATCCAGAGCTGCAGACCATAGGTGAGGGTTGGAGCCTCACGGCTCAGCTCTCTCTTCACCACAGTCCGGTACAGTGCCTGCATTACTGCAGTCTAACAATCTCTTACCCTCGCTCGTGAATAAAACCCCGAGATACTTAAACTCCTCCACTTGGGTCAGCTGCTCTCTCCCCACCCAGAGGGGACAGACCACCTTTTTCCTGTGGAGTACCATGGCCATCTTTCAGGCATGGATATGGGCAATATATTGTAATGTTTATGATTGCAGGTATTTAATGGTATTTATTTTAATATTACATTATTATTATTATTATTATTATTATTATTATTATTATTATTGTTATCAATGATATTATGATATTTAATATTGAAAGTGTGCCTCTGTTGATAATTAGCAAATCCACATGGTTGACTCAAAATCCAGGAGTGGAATTAGATTTTATGAAACCAGATTTTTTACCTCTGCTCTGTATGATTTGTGGCTAATGTTTGGACCCAAATTCAAAAATGTAAAGGTAAATCAACTGCATTTATATAGCGCTTCGACGTGCTGCCAGGAGGAGCCGGGGATCGAACCAGGAACCCTCTGATTAGTGGACGCTCTACCTCCTGCCACCACCCGTCGCCCCTCCTCCTAGGCTCCAAGGCACCTTCTGTCTATTTCACTGAGTGGAGAGTTAATGTCATATACATATTTTTATGTTGTGCGTATCTCTGCACGGGTTCTAACCCCACATTCCAGGTTAAATGTGGGGTTATAACTTTAAGTGTGCTGTAACTTAAGTGTGCTGTCGTTCTGGATAGGTTCATAAAACAGTCGTAACAATCAGTGTGCACTTAGATGAGGTGGAGGAAGCGCCTGCATTTATTATCGAGGAGGATCGGTGAACATCTTTTGAAAACGTAAAATTGCAAATAATTTATTTTAAGGATAAGGATTAATTTGGGGATTTTTTGTGTTAAATTGGAGATAATTTTATACTTTGAGTGGTCGCAAGACTAAAAACGCTCTATATAAGATGCAGTCCATTTACCATCCATTTACTTATTTAAATTATTTGTTAATTACATGAGATATATATAAAATCAAATTTAATTTAATAATTTAATGTAATGTTTAATAATGTTTATCTCTAATGTTATCTTGGAAACGGGTATCCACTAGCTCATCAAACATTACAAATATAACAGCTTGATGAATGATTGGTCTGATAGGGGGGATTTGCAGTCTCATGGCAATATAATATTATATACTGTATATGTATGTGTGTGTATATATATAAGAACTAGCAAAACAACGGGTCCAAAACAGCTTTAAATCCGGCCCTGTGCCTCAGTAGAATAAAGCAGCTTCCATCCGTTGACACAACAAGCTGGTGCTGGTGCTGGTGCTGGTGCTGGTTCTGGTTCTTCCTCTTTTCAGGGCTCTGAGGCAATGGTCTCAACCTTAATTCCCTTTAATTTCCTGATCCTCCACCCCGGCTCTCCACCCTCCTTATCACTATAGATCATTTCATATTGTGTTGGAATGAAGCGTACAAATACCCTTAGGAAGGAGTCAGGACCCCTGCAACAATCCAAAGTTGACGTTTCTCTTTAGCTCAAGGAAAATGTTTGTAACGTCCTCCATGTTTACGACACAACAAAGAACTGTTATGGACCAATGTGCCTCATTTGGTGTTTTTGGATTCAATGTCAAGCTGTGTTAGTGGCTTCTGGTAGTAAAGAAGAAATGGCTGCCTGGCTGCATTGGCGAGAGTTGTACTAGTGGACTAGTGTACTAGTGGTGCTGGTCCACTAGTCAGTGGACTAATGGACTAGTCAGTGAACTATGGACTTGTGGACTAGTGGACTATTGATCTACTAGTGGGCCAGTGGACTAATTGGACTTGTGGACTGATGGTCTTGTGGACTAGTCAACTATTGAGCTACTAGTGGGCCAGTGGACTAGTGGAGTAGTGGACCAGTGGACCAGTGGGCTAATGGAGTAGTGGACTGATGGCCTAATGAGCTAATGAACCAGTGGACTAATGGATTAATTAATGGACTAATGCAGTGTTCTCCCGCGGTATATTCCACATTTCCAATTTTGGTGGAATGTGGAGAGTAAACCAGTCCCATTCAATATGAATTACAGCAAATGCCTTGAGCTTTAATTTAGTTCAGTGACTATTTTCAGTTTGTAAGTCGACGTTTAACTCGCTCGCCCACTCTTTTGCGACTGACTGACGAGTGACTCCAGACTTCGGAGTCGTCGGAATCGTTCCAGAATCTTGCATCACTAACTATTAGTCGGCCATAATAATTATAATAATAAAGCACATGTTCCTACATAATAATAATTATAATAAAGCACATGTTTCTAACGTTTGAGTCGCTCACAGGACAGTGGTGTCGCCGTGTGAGTGTCTCACTGTAAAAAGCAGGTTGGGAACACTGCTCCAATGGCCGTCCCCGAACGGGAGGCGGTTTGGCCGCTGGTGGAAGGTTAACTGGGCGTCTGCTGCTCCCACAACATACGGTTCCATTAGAGTCCCAGTAGAACCAGCGCAGAGCAGGGAAGGCGGAGGTGTGATGGATGGAGAGTCCACTTCTAAAACGGGACCCTCACAGTCCTCCCGGTGTTGGGAGACCAGGAGGAAGGGGCAGATTTGGACAATGAAGCGTATCTTCAACTTGGGGCATTTTTTATTGGAAATAATTAGCTGTTTCTTAAGCCGTTGCGATATTAAATAATTGCCTGGTCACGATTATATGAGATGGCAATTTTGCAGTTTTGTAAAAACATTGGGAGTCCATCATCATGGGTTTCCATCTAAATGCCAAAGGAATTTTAAACCAGTGTGAGACATTTCTTCAACGATTTGGGTTGAGGAAAATGTCTAAAACTGTCTGCGGTCTCTTATTACCCAATTCAGAATCTATTTTCCAGGAGTATTTGTGTCAGCCATTCAATGTGTATGTGTTATCCATGTGCTCCTCCATATGATGTTTTTTATTGTTGGTGGCGGGGTCCGCCACATACAGTCAACGTGCTAGGAAGTGACCGTTTTAGAGCGAAGACGAAGGTGAGCCCAGATGTTGGAAAAACAAAAACAGATTGGGGTTTGGAGCTCAGGAGGTAGAGCGGCTCGTCTAGTAATGGGACGGTTTCCGGTTCGATCCCGGGCTCCTCCTGGTAGCTGCTGAAGTGTCCTTGAGCAAGAGACTGAAACTGGATGGGGAGGTGGAATTGAGCAGCTTCACAAGAACAAAGTGTGGCTTTTCCAGGACTCTCCGACACAGAGACACAGACAAACCGGTTTATTGAAGAGAGTGGGCAAGATGGAACGAGCCAGGAGCAGGTGGAGTCATGTCATGACAGAGGCTCCCCTTCCTGTGTGTGTGGGGACAGTTGATTTTAACCTGCGCTTATCAATTCCTCTGATTAGCAACATGTGTACAGCCACCCCTGCTCCCAGGTCCAATCAACTAGACCCAAGACAGGTGTGGCCGCTCGAATCACACCGCCCCCACACCAAGATATTTTAAAATCGTAATCATTACGTTACGTCATTGATCAGACGCTTTTGTCCAAAGCGACTTATTAATAAACCGATATAGGCTCATACCATGCAAGGCTCATCGGGAGCAGGGGAAGGTCACATCTTCACCTCTGCAACACCCCACGTCATCCCAGTTAAATCACATCTTTGTGACTTTAACATCTCACAGTGGAAAAGAAACGTTTAAAAAGAGAAGACAACTCGCTGGCTAAGAGCCTCCCTACGCACCGTCAACTCAAATATCGCTCCAACATTATTATTTCAGTGGATGAAACGATCAGCAAACAGTAGAAAGCACTCCTCGCCCTCCTCACTCGCCACTATTAATACACCACAAATCTCCCAGCATGCCTTTCAGGACGGCAACGCGGCAATTGGACCGCAGCTTTGCTTTATTTACAAGACGCATCAGGTTTAATTAGCGTGCCCACCGTCAGCCCTCAAGAATCACAAAGTGCCGCCTCTTTGCTTAATTAGCGCAGGAATTAAATTTTAATAAAGCGAACAGCAGAGCTCCGCACGCAATCAGGAGGAGACGCTGATCCGGCAGGACCGCGGGAAAACCGCGAACCAGAGCGGCGAGGCACTTACATTCACCTGGAAAAGTTGTTTTGTTGGTTTTTCTAGGATGATTTTTTTTTCCATTTCTTTTTTTGGACTGGATGTTTTTTTAGGGCCAACCAAACACAGTCTAAAATGTTAATGTCGATAATGGATGGAAGCATTTTTAAACCACTGTGAAAATGTTTCAAATTCCACTTAAAATACAAAAATAATGGAATCTAGCTCTTGTGTTGCGAGATCAAAACTGCAAGGCTGCACGACTTGATTGAAGTGATTCGTTCCAGCAGAACAGCAGCTCTGTGTCCATTGGAACAAGTTTCACTCTGAAAGTCAGAACTATTCGTAGTGATGAAAGATTTGACTCTTGGGAGTCGGTTCCTGACTCGCTCAGTAAAAGAGTCGTTCCATTTTCCGACTCTCACAGGAATCAATTAATTCTGTCTGAGATGTAAAGTGTAAATCTGTCACATTCAATATGAATTACATCAAATGCCTAGACCTGGTTTATCCTCTGACTTTAATTTAGTCCTCAGTGAGTATTTTCAGTTTGTAGGTCGCTCGCTCACTCTTTGGACGGAGTGACTCCAGACTCCTGAGTCATTCAACAGATTTGTTCGATATGAACGAATCATTGCCATTGCTGCCAAAATTGGCAAATATACAAAAATAGGAAAAGATAAAACAAAAAATAGCCAAATATACAGAACATACAAAGCGTGATTCTACGCACAGGAAAATTTTGATGTATCGGTATATAAGTTATTACCAGGTAGTATCACGGTATAAAATCAGCGTAGCTTTGGAACTCTGTTGTGTTGTGAAGGACACAGATAATCAAAGGTGTCGCATCAATTATTTACGTAAAACATAAAACTTATGTAATGTTGTTATGTATCACTCCAGCATGTATAACCATAACCATCATTTGTTTCCCGGGCGGTTTGTTCCTCGGCAGTCTGCCGGTGATTAGTGCTGCTCGGCGGCTCAGACAGAGCGGGATTTATTGGCGCAATATGACAAATAACGGACAAACTGTTAATTAAGATGGATGCAGCGCGAGCTCGGCCTCGCCTGTCACACTGAAACATGTTGTTGTCACCGGCAGAAAGAAACTCTCCGCCCGGCGGCCATCTTTCCTAATACACGCCACGCTCTGACCTCCCAGATACTGCGGCGGAGCTCTGTAAAGAGCGACGTCACCGGCGAAACAGCGTAGCGCGGTGAAAACGGAGTCAATCTCTGTTGAGCTTTGTAGGAGTACTGTAATACATAGTGTAATACATCATTATTAGTATTACTATTATAATTATTGCGCAATATATATATTTTCATAATAATAACAATAATAATAACAATAATAATAGTAGTAGTATTGCTTTACATGTTTCAAATGTACAAAGGTTGCCAAGTTGCCAACCCTGCATCAGCTTTTGGTTGCCAAGGCTGGCAAATGGTGGTTGTCAAATTTTAACAATTGTATAATTGAGTGAGACCAATAGATATCTCGATATATTGATGGGTGGATATATTTATAAACAGACGCAGATTGACTACCGGGCAACCGGACCGCACGACGAGGGCTCAAATCTGATTGCGCCGGGGGGGCAACTTGGCAACCGTTATCGTGGAGCCACTGAACTGGACACCGAACCGTGGACAATTCTGTTTAAATTCAAATTATTTTAATAAAGATCGCCAGGATTTGCCGACGCCCAGATGTGTTGTGGATGCAAATGTCTTTGACCAGTGGTTTGGAGGAAGCCATGGCAACCAAAACTGGATTGGGCAATCTCTCTCTCTCTCTCTCTCTCTCTCTCTCTTTTTTTTTCTTTTCTTCTTTCTTTACTTGGGCGGGCCGCCCAGGTATATTAACGGCCGCCAAAGTATATTTGGTGACCCATTTTATTATTTTTTTTAACCGTCCGAGAGAACGACGTCACCCGTGATTGATTAGCTAGTATGGTTCTCTGGTATTACGTTACCCCCCCGCCGGCTACCACCACAAGTATATTTCAGACTTGTGGGAAACACTGCTGTCGTTCGCCCATATTGTGCACCTCTAGAGATGAGCATTGGTGTGTTTTTATCTTCCTCCTTTTACATGAATTCAAATTGTTTCCCAAGTCAAAGGCCGTTGCCAACAACTTATGTTACTTGTTTCCTGAAATAAGGACCCACCCCATCCCTTCCCCTGGTGACTCGTCCCCAGAGCATCTCAATGTTGACTTTTAAATGATGAAGTGATAATGCTCGGGCTTCTGCGTTTGACCTTCCTCACCTGCTCTGGATCCAGCTCCAGTTTGGGAAAGTTCATACGACAGGATATTCTGAATTTATTGTCGAGCCCTCGACCATTCATCACGACAAGTCGGTGCTGAGGCGGCGGCACGAAAACCTGAGCAGCAGAGTCACCTTCACAGAGCGATAAAAAACACATTAAAACAGCATACGCTCCAAATTCTACTTGTGTGTTATACACACACATATATATATATAAATAAATAAATATATATATCAGATCTAAATTCCACTGTAGGCTTGATTTTCCCATCCCCCGATCCCCCGGGATTCCAGATTCAAACTCACATCTGTGGCCTTTTCCAGGATAAATGGAGGGAACTAGATGGGTAGAAAGATGGATTTACAGTGTAGATGGACAGATGGTTAGATAGAGACTTTACTCATCTCTGGAGTGAAATGGCAATGCACATAAAAAATATGCAATAATAAAGTAAAATGAATAAAAATAGAAAACAATTCACCTAAAAATGGTAGTAAATTTGGATACATACAATAAAGCAAACATAACAATAAGCAATAAACCTAAATATAAACAATGAACAATAAGAAAATGGGCAATATACTGTACAAGAAACGTAGACGTAAAAAATTGTTCAATATACAATAAACCAAAACAATTAACAGTAAACAATAAAAATAACCCTAACAAAAATAAACAATGAATAATAATTTAAAAAAAGTCTAATTAACCATAAAACTAATGATAACCAATAAATATAAACCTAAAGATTAACAGTTAAAAAAAAACAGTAAACAAATCCCCAATAAAACAACCTTAGAAAAAGAACTGTGGCTTGAAAAGGAAAATGGAGTGAGTGATGGAGAGAATGGAGCCTAAATGGAGAATGATGGAGGAGGTGGAGTGCACGGCAGTGGCATTTAATTGCAGTGTGTGAGTCACTCTGCAGCCGAACAACAATGGGGAAAAAACACACAACAAAGAAAATGCAATTTGTGGACTTCTTTTATCCTGCGCCCGCTCTGATAAAGAGCGATGGTATGAAATTGCCCGTGTGCGTTTTAATTTGGATCACTTTACTCTGCGCTCGTGTTGACCAATTTACGCCGACTCGGAATCTTCCGCACGCGCTCAAATCGGGTTCTGCTACGTCAAGAAAAACCTTTAATATATTTCTTTAATTCCCGGACGCTGCTACTTTACTCTTATCAGGTAATTTGGTAACTTTTTATTTTTATATTTTATAACTTTTTTTTTGTCCTAGAATGGGAAATCTACCGGGACTCATTCGGTCGCTTTAATCATCCTCCTGAAAATACCTTTAACACACCCAGGCTAATTGGTCCCGAACAGGATGATATTCAATATAAATATAAGATGTAAATATATATTTAGATAACATCTTGTCACAGAGGAGCGAGCCAGTAGACCTAAGCTCGTACCTCCCCAGAGCCGTGGTCGGTAAATAATGGTTTAATTGCTCGCGCCACATTAGCGCTTGTTCCTCATGGCCGTCAATGAGTCGCATTAGCGTCAATTAAGATTAGTCTTCCGCTAATTGGACAAGATGAGGAGGGACCGACGACGTCGCCTTAAGTCGCGAAGGGAAATGAGACTTTGCTGTGGAGTTTAGTGGCAGCAGAGACCGTTTGCTAATATCTGGGAAACTTCTACGTCAAATTAGGGAAACTTATGGCTGCTAATGTTTTAGCACC
>OMKR01063951.1:0-10115 GCA_900302355.1 Cyttopsis rosea
AATGTAGTGTGTGATGTTCCATATATTTAGTGATATCTGATGATGTAAGCTTTGATCTAAAACAGTGAGGACACAGCCGAAATTCCAGTGGGGTGTCGGTCAGCTTAAACAAAAGGGAGGGCCCAGGGGGTTTCTGGACTGAGAGTCAGATGAGAAAGACATCTGACCACATTGCCTCTTTATTGGGGGTCGTATGTGAAGGCGAGGGTGAGTTAGGAATGTCAGAAGGGTTACCAAATGGTCGGGGGTTTTATACCCCTGGTGTAGAAGGCTTTATAAGCCTGAACAGGAGAGATCACGACAGAACATGGTTTTCAGGCCTTCGACGAAGGTGTTCTCCCCCATGATATTTTTAATTGGGTTGATGCTGAACTTTTCTGTAATAAAATCAAGCTTTATACAATCAAGTCGGCGTCGGCGGAGATCCTTTCCACCATCATCATCACATCACCATTGAAGGTAGACACAACACCTACAAGCCTTAATATCACTATGCAATTTCCCAGGAAAATGATAGATTTAGGGCAGTGCATCACAGGAAATGTGTCACCCTCATCCAAAGCTCAACCAGTAGCTGTAATGGGGGACCGTGGAGCAAGTGAAGTGACAGTGGAAACTCTAGCCGGCAAGAGAAAAAGAAAGTCGTTGATGGAGGAGGCAAAGAAGGCAAAGAGGGAGAGTGACAGAAACAGAGATAAAACAAGTGTACCTCGGATGGGCATTCTCTCGATGTAGAGAGCTCTAGGACTTGAGAGGGTTCCCGATGATATTGAGTTTACTAGATTACTAGATTACTAGACTACTACTAGTAGTAAATCTAGATTAGTAAGTAACACAACCTGCCTAATTATTAATACTACCGTATGTTTTACTCTGCCTTTATCATAGCAATGAGATCTGTGTTTCGAGTTCAAATTGGGATTTTTACGGTTGGTTCTTTCTTTGGCCAGGCCGCTAGCGGTAGCGTTAGCCGCTGACTAATGCTAGCGGCCAGAAAACGAACCACGAGCTACAAGGGAGCCACGACCAATCAAATGATCCATTGTCCGTTTGATCATCTAAAAAAACATGTTTTCTTGTAGTGGCCTTAGGTAAACTGCAAACATTTGTTTACATTTCTAATGTTGGATGTTCTAGTTTGGTATGGAGTCTGCTTTTATAGTAATTGAATGTGACACCACCTGAGGTGTTCTATTGCACTGTATATTACAGGTTATGCTAAATGTGGTATAAACTTAGACTTAGATTTTTACACTGTTTTGCAGCTATGAAAGATAAGCTCCACACCAACTAAGACTACTGCTGTTCTACCACCACCACCACCATTATCTAGCATTGCAGCTGATACAGACCATATACAAACAATGTCACTATGAACATAGAACTGGTCAGGACACAGATCCCTCGAGGAGAGGTATGACAATACTATTGAAAAATTATTATTTTCTCTCTTGTAAGGACGATTATATAGATATATTGCATCATAACAAGCAGGCTGTCATCATTACCAAGTCATTTATCTTATATTTAGCTTACATTTTGTACAATCTAAGAGACAATGTTATTTCCCCACAGAACTTGGCCTAAACCTTGAGTGGAGACACCAGAGTGCCTCCAAGGGAGGCACTCCCTTACAGGTGTAGATGTGAATGCATCTTCTAGCCTTTATAAGGCAACTTTCAGAAGGTTGCTATTCAAAGATTTGTTCAGAAGTATGGATTTGTGTTTTAATAATAACAAAATAACACATAAGTTTTGTCCTCGTTTCCCTAATTGTTTTGTGTTTATGGAGGATCACCATGACCATGAGACCATGACTTTTCAGTGATGTATTTTAGTCATGAAATTATTGTATTTACAAGTTATATAAATATATACATAATAATTTACAAACTATGTAAAGTTGAGTATTTGTGACAATTTCATTACTGGTAATGAGGTTTGCATTGATATCAAGTGTGTGACAATAAACTTGAAACAAATTAGTTCAAACTGTAAAAACATTCACACACTTAAAACGTGTGCACCCTCACTAGTGTTTTGTGTTCCTGCATCGCTTGCCTAAAATGCTAAGATCTGGTACACCAAAAGGTCAACATTCTGAAGATGAAATACTACAGGGTTCTGGGTTTGAGAATATCTTCATTTATAAAAGTAAAGAACATAAAAACTGAATTTATAGTAATCCAAACAAACTGCACTCATAAATAATGCCACACTATTTACAAAACACACAAACTATACAGAACTATACAAAAGATTAATTCGCAGTGAACCCTGAACCCTGTGTATTGTCCCATTGGGTCCGGAAATGTGTCTTGTATCCTCCAGACACAGCAGCTTGAGATAACGACTCTATTGCCCTGCCCTAAACGACCACACTGCCACAAAACAAACTGTCTGTAGGCGGTGTGCCTGTATTTCCGCTGTTCTACCCCTGGCTCCTGGTCATCATCAACAGCAAAAATGTCATTCCAGGCCGCACGGGCCAGCCATAGGACCCCTTCTTCTAATATATAGAAGTTCATGTGGGCCATTCTGCTGATGCAGTTCTCTGGCCTCTAGCAGCAGCACTTTCTGTCCAGGTTGAATCCTATAATGAAAGTATTAAAAAAACGTCTTAGTTAGCAGTCATACAAATTGACACATGCATCACACACATTTACAAAGGTTCATTTCACATGGAAGTACAGCAACACATTTTATTTGGATTCACCAGGTCGTGGGCGCCCAAATCGTCTGCGATGTCTGTGCATTGCAATGCACATCATTACAATAGGTTTTGCCCATTCTCAAATTCAATATAAAATTGTAAGAATTTCAATTTACCTCTTCAGTGAACATGCTTCTTTCTTCTCTCCAAATTGTTGTTGATCTTTCTATTTATTTCCAAAGTGTTGTCGATCTTTCAATCACGGAGTGCTCTGAGGAAACGTAAAGCAATCCGGTGGTCTTTGCGACAGCGGCACAAAAAATAACAATGCCACCACTTGGATTGTTGCTTTAAAAAGGGAGCTTTTGTCCAAAGATTCAGATCATGTTTATAGATTTCCCAAAGGATTGTTATATTTACATCTGTCTTTCTCGTTTTATGCAGAAGTGACCATTAAGTTGGACTGAATTTCCAAGTAGTACCAAACTGTAAAAATAAACTTTTATAAGGATTTAGATCATGTTTTTGGACTCTAACACCATTTTAGTCAATATTAAATAAATAAATAAATAAATAAACATGTCTATGAAATTGTGACAGTCCAAGGGGCGGGGTTAAGCCACGGGCTGCAGACGGCAGCAAGAGGTTTCGCCCTGCGACGGCACGGCTGCTCCGAATCGGCCGAATCAGCGCCCATGTGGTGTTGATTCGCCGACTCGAGGCAGGAAGGTCTTCTTATTTGTCTGTGTGTCTTTCAGTGGAGATCTGCGACATGCTGGCACTGGGGAGAGCTAAACCCCGAGCAGAAAGGACCCGGAAAGAGTCTTCATTTATGTTACAGTTTTGGCCCGCAAGCCTTTGTTTTGTTTTCCTTTTCAATAAAATGCACACCCGATCGGCGCTGTATTTCCCATCCATGTCTCCTCCTCCTTAAAAACCCTGACATTGTGGCTACCCTGCCACAGAAATAAATAAATGTCTATGAAATAATCCTGAAATAAATAAATGAGTCAACAAATATATAAATATATAAATAAGTGTAAATATAAATGAGTAAATATAGTTCAATAAATAAATAAATTGTTTTGTATTTTTAAAAAGGACGTTTTTCAAAAGACTACTTTTACTTATTTCAGGGGACTTTTATTTCCTAATTCCACATTTATTTATTTCAGGGGACTTTTATTTCCTAATGCCACATTTATTTCCATTTGTTATATGTAAATGAATGGGTTGTAGGGTGACGCCCATGGCTGGAGGCCACTGGCATCACCAGTGGTGATCGTGGAAGCGCCGTCAAAGGAACCAAGGTTCTGCATTGACTTCCGAAATGTCAACAAGACCACACTCAAAGATTCATACCCTCTTCCCAGGGTTGATGAGTCCCTGGACCTTCTCGCTCAGGGAGTACATCCCTTTGACCCCATTTACACCTGGCATTAACATGCGTCTTGCCAGGTGTAAATACACCCAATGCATCCATACATTGAAGGACCGCCTACTCAACTGACGTCCCCCGCATACATGGAAGTACACTACATACTCATTCGCGCGCCAAAGGCATCATATTAAAGTCTGTTCGGGACAGGACGCCCTTGTGCCCCGTTTCTCCAAACTAAACCAATAATTACAGTGTGTTTTTTTTTATTAGATGTATTTATTTTCCGAATTGAATGAAACAAAAAAAAGCCCCCCGTTCCGTTCTCCCCCCGATCAGCCCCTGATCAGCAGTGTTCCACGGCACCTCCTGATTTACAAATTAAGCACTACAAGAATGGTAAATCACAATTGTGAATAATGTTATTGTAGACAACTTATTTTTGGCACCAGTGTGTGTTTCACATATGCGAGTACCACAGAATGCATTGTGTTGGTGTCTGAAATAAAATGCAGCGAGTACTCGACCAATCAGAAATGTTCAGTGCTGCAAGCCCCACCCCCAAAGTTCCTGGACTTTTGGACAGTTACAAGTCGGAGTTGATTTCATCCCTGCGTGATGCTTATGACCATGTACGGCAAGCTCTGGCCTTCAGTCATAACACATAGAAGAAACATTACGACAAGAAACGTCGCCACACAACATTCAAGGTCTGCGACCTTGTCCGGCTTAAGTCACATCCAAAATCGAATGCGGCCACAGGCTTCGCCGCTAAGCTGTCGCCAGTGTTTATAGGTCCCTACAGGGCTGTTCAGGTCTGAACTACAAGCTGGTTGACGCTTCGACTGAGGAGGAGGCTGGAGTGCATCACGTCTGAAACCTACTCCCCTTCTTTACCTGGGACATGACTCTCAGGATCCACAAAGCATTTGCAGATCACCATGTGCATTTGCAGATCTCTGCCACGGCAGAAGTGAAGCAAATGTCATGTGTAAAAAAGACAGCCAATTGAGAGGCGTCTGATTTACAAATCTGATTACAACACGGATTCTGAATACACATTTGCAGATTCCTGTCCACATTAACAAATCTCAGTACGCATTTAGAGATTATTTTACACATTTACAAATCTGATTACACACACAAATTGAGATACAGTTCCACAACTCTCCACTCATATTTGTTTAGTATTTGTAGTTTTGCTACAATAATAGCCTCATACGCTCCACACCAGGGCAGAGTGCGCTGCAGCGAGCATGCGCTTTTATCCTGACATCTCTGGGAGGTTTTCACCGGAGCGGCAGAGCGGTGGAGCGTGGGCTGGGATTGGACTGGAGCTCCCCCCTGCTCCGCCCACTCGCTCTCCTAGATAGAGGGCAGAGCTCCGACACCCATTCACAAACCACGATGCCTTATATAATAAGAATAATAATAATAATAATAATAATACATTGATGCAAAATTACTGTAGTAAAAGTGAAAGTACCACATTGACATTTAAAAGAATTTGCTCTTAAATATAATTAAAGTCTTAAAAGTAATAGTGCTTGCCATATCCAGTGACCTGATATAACTAGTGACTTAAAGTCCACTTTGAAGTCCACCTAAAAACTAATTTCAGTATCACCACTTAGAATAGAATTGAAATGTTTTTGCTTGTTCCTTTGTGGATGCCAGTATTCCACTTTCCAAGGCTTTTTGTTGTTTATCGTCAGTTTCTGCCACAAGTCCAAATCTGATTCTTTGGCCTCTTACTCTTGTTTGTATGCCAGCACCTTGGACGGTTGTAACAATAGTTACAACGGACTTCAATCTTGGCCCAGTTTCAAAGTGAAAAAGTGAAGTATCAAATCATCCATAAAAACTTCTAAACCACTCGTGCAGCATAATCCACTTTCTCCTTTGTCCATTTGTGTGCCACTGCTCAGGATTGTTGCAGACATCAATATTCTTGCTAATGTAAGGCTAAATACACTGCTCGTTAAGTCCTCATGCACCTCATCCTATGTTTGATCCCCAAAAGATATAGATTTTGGCTGTAGGTGGGATCTTGTGACAGAGGTGACAGGTGTACATAGGAAATTTGATCTCAAACAATCTATTGGTACTTTCCCAGTCTTTCAGGAGCATGCAAAATAGGGTGCACCTACAACAAATGATGTAGTGATGCAGACACTAATCTTGCAGCTCAGCATCATATTATATTGTTCCAGTAATGTTAGGTATTTCAGGGCATAGGCGTAGATTTCTTTGGGGACGCAGGGGATACATCCTTCAATATTTAGTGCATTTGTCCAAAATTTATTTTGTGTTTTCCTTTACATAAATAAAGACCATAAATTGATACAGAAAAGGCACAAATTAGTTCATAAAAATTCACCAGAATGCAGTGTGTAACCCTAACCCTAAATCACTGGAGGAGTATCCCCAGACCCCCCGCATAATGTGTTCCCCCCAATGTTCACATAAAACCTACGCCACTGTTTCAGGGTAAATATCCTACGAAACAAATATTTCCAGCAAAGGAGATATATTGTTATTATATTGTTCTGGTTTTCTTATTTGAAACATTGAGAATGAAAATATATTTCTTCGGTTTAAAGAAGATTGCACTTCCAAATATTTTGTGTTTTTGGGGGGGGGGCACAAAGGAATTATGCTTAGGGTACCCAAATGGCCAGCAGCAGCCCTGCATACAATGCACTGGTTTGCAGTCCTGGTTTGCAGGTTTATGTCTGTTAAGGTTCTGCATCAGTGAAGGCATCTGCAGGGGCGGACTTTGTGATTAGGGGGCCTAAGGCAAACACAGGTATGAGGACCTCTTAGCTGATCAAAACATGGTAAGATCGATCTCCAAAGAGGGGGATTAGTCATAAAAATTTATAAGAATTAAAAAGACAAGCATGCCTGTTTACATGAAATGCTATATTAAAACATGGTAAACAATACCTTAGCACGCTTGCGACACCGGGATCATGGAAATGCCCGGGATCATCTCCACTTGGTGGTGTATGAGGGACATGTGGCCTGGCAGGGGGGAGAAGACGTCAGAAAACTGTTCCTGTAATGCCAGCACATCCGTGCTCTGGCCTGGAGAGAGATGGTTACTGGACAGGGCTAGGGTGGGATCAGTCGCTATTTTTCATCCCCCTCGATCACCGTGGTGGCCAGAGACATCCGCTCCGTCCACTCCTTTAGGAGGTTAATGTGATAAACCTGCGTCGCCCCTCCCCTGTCTGACCATTCGACCTCATAATCGACCTCCACAACCAGCCGTGTGACTACAAAAGGCCGTTGCCACTCTGCGAGTAATTTAGAGCTGGACATGGGCAGCAACACTAACACCTTGTCTCCCGGTGCAAATTGTCTGAGTCAGGACCCTCTGTCATATAAGCGGTGCATATCCTTGAGCCTGGAGCATATTCTCCCGTGATAAGCGCTTCAGCATGTGTAGCTTTGCTCGCAGGTCCATAACATACTGAAGTTTGTTCTTACTGGTGCTAGGTCCTTCCTCCCAGTTTTCCTTAATTAGGTCTAGTACCCCTCGGGGTCTCCTGCCGAAGAGGAGTTCAAAGGGCTTCTCTGCGCCTGATACCGAATGCTCTCACGGATCTCTGGTCCCGTGGATTTCTCCCCTCTGGAACACAAACACAGACATTAAGAAACCCAATCAGCCCCAACGGGGCTGATCAGCCTGACTCAGTACAGCTGTGTCGGGGCGAGACAAAGCCAGCACTGCGCCCTGCAGACTGTGGCTTAACCACGCCCCTTTGTCTGCCACAAATACAAAAAAAACATAAATGAGTTAAATAAATTATAACATTTGCTGCGGACCGCCTGCAATTTCCAGGGCGACCCCTAGGACAGATTCAAAGTTCAAAGTTCAAAGTGTTTTATTTGTCAAGTGTACAGTACAACACAAGGTCATTCTGGACAATGAAATTCTTGTGGCAAGGCAAGCAACAACTACGTAGTAGGCACAAACAGATAAGACTTTAAGTACAACCGTACGAGTAGAGTTCACATATAAGGGCACAAGGTCGAAGTAAAGATTTGGAACACCTTGGATAGAAAACGAAGCCTGTGTCACATGACGCCTTTTCCATTCAGAGTTGCAGGAGGCTGCAGCTACTTTTAGTTTCAAACTCTGAAAACGAAAGTAAAACTGATGCATTTGGGTCACTGATGCATTTGGTTAACACCGTTAAATGCCATAACAGCATCAAAAAAGTAATGGTGTTATAAATATTTGCCTATGTGCTATGGGGCCTTTCATGGGGCCTCTGGCTGCTGGGGGCCCCATAAATTACTGCACATTGTTCAAAGGACCAGTATTCAGAAACCCTAATGTCAGGTTAGAGATGGTTTGGTTAAGTTTAGGTATGAGGTTAGAAATGGTTAAGTTTAGGTATTGTGATGGCAATTTATTAATACAGCCTTGGTATAGCCAGCCGTATTGCCATCATCAATAAAACTCATACCCCTATTGATTTCTGTTTTCCTGAAATGTTACGGATTACCACTTTAACATGATGACCAACTGGGGACACACTGCCCCCAGACGAGGTCACTCCTTGGAGCCTGATAAACCACCCACAGGTGGTGTCTGCCCTCCAACCTTGCCAAGGGAGATAGCCTGTAGAAATACTGCTCCTCTTGTTTTGAGAACTGCCTGTGCAGCCATAAATTCTCTTTCTTCAAGGCACTTAACGGGCTACCAGGAAGGGGAAGAAATCTCCCCTCCTGATAAGAAGTGCCTTGAAAATAAGTGTGTGGCAATGTAACCACTATCCTAGGGTGATTAAAGCGGAGGAGATGGAGATGTGGGCGAAACAGTGTGGTTCGGTGTGTTTTATTAATGCTTCTAACACAATGGCTCGTGGGCCAAACCTGTAACATAAAATGCAAAGTTTTCTCTGCGGCTTTTCATGGCTTGAGGTTCAGCTCTGTGTCAGCACCTCTAGATTCTAATTTTGACACCGCGTTCACCTTTCGATAGTCTACGCAGAACCGGACCGACCCATCGGGCTTAACCACCAGCACAATGGGGCTGGACCAGTCACTCGTAGACTCTTCTATCACCCATAGCCTCTAATTCCGCCTGCACCACTTTGCGTTTATGCTCAGTCAGGCGATACGGCCGGGAGCATACTTTCACTCCCAGGGTCATCTCCACAATGGTGGTGAATGAGGGACATGGGGCCTGGCAGAGCAGAGAAAGGAAAGCTACGCTGAGGCGCAGCCACGTCCGCGCTCGGGCCTGCAGAGAGATGAGAGAGTGATTAAAGAGGGCCGGGTTGCGATCGGCCGGCTTTGGAACCTCCGACCCTAACTCATCTCGCTCAACGACCGCTGTGGCCAAGGCGACGGACGCGCTCTCCCTCCATTGTTTTAAGAGATTGAGGTGATAAATCTGAGTCGCCCCAGCCCTGTCTGACCGCTGTCTGATCTGCGAGTAATTTAGAGCTGGACGTGGGCAACAACACTAACACCATTAGATCTCGGACGAGATACCACAATCCGCCGCTACCGACCATTTTACTGGCTAATGTTCAATCTCTGGATAATAAAATGGACGATCTACACGCACGGATTAACCTCCAGCGGGACATCGCGAACTGCTGTGTGCTGGCGTTCACGGAGACCTGGCTGGACCCCGCGGTACCTGACGCGGCAGTGACAGAAAAAGTCAGGTAAACGCAGAGGCGGGGGGGTCTGCATGATGGTTAACTCTCGCTGGGGCTCGGATATAGCGGTACTTTCAAAACACTGCTCTCCGGACCTGGAGCTCTTAACTATAAAAGTCCGACCCTTCTACCTCCCGAGGGAATTCAGCTCCGCTATAATCACGGCAGTCTACATACCCCCGCAGGCGGATAAAATGTGCGCTTTAGAAGATCTTTACGGAGTAATTAATGGACTAGAGAACGCTCACCCCGAGGCAGCTTCTATTGTTGTTGGCGACTTCAACAGGGCTAATATGAGGAAAGTTTTGCCTAAATACCACCAGCATATCAACTTTCCTACCCGGGGTGATCAGACTCTTGACCACTGTTACTCTCAACTACGGGACAGCTACAAACC
>OMKR01063964.1:0-10522 GCA_900302355.1 Cyttopsis rosea
GGGGGGACATAAAATTAAAGACAATCTGTGATGTACGGAGGAGCCAAACCGTTTAGTGCCTTAAAAACCAGGAGAAGGACTTTAAAATCGATTCCGAACGACACAGGGAGCCAGTGTGATTCACGTAAGTGTGTAATGTGTTCTCTCAGTTTAGTCCTTGGCAGCAGCATTTTGAATGGTCTGTAATCTTGCAACTGCTGCTTTTGGAAGGCCGGTATAAAGTGCATTACAATAGTCCAGCCGGCTATAAATAAAGGCATGGACAAGCTTCTTTGTGTCGTGTTGTGTTAAAAATAGGTCTCACCTTAGCTATGTTGCGTAAATGAAAGAAGGAAGTTTTGGTTAATGAGTTAAAAAAAATTAAGATCAGAATCTAAAATAACACCCAGGCTGTTGACTTGAGGTTGTGAATGTGAGGTCAGGGTCCCTAAGCTTGAGTAGACAAGATCACTCTTTGATTTCTGGCCAACCACAAGAATTTCAGTCTTATCATTGTTTAGTTGTAGGAAATAATTGCTCATCCATACATTGATGGCAGACAAGCAGTCAGTCAGGATTGAGGTAGAAATTAAAGACCACAAATGTATGAATAAAAATAAATAAACCAATGTCCTCATATTTAGACAGCTCACAGTTTAATGTCACATATAAACACTTAGGCACATGCAAGTGCTGAGCTTGATGTGCACATAAAAAGTATTGCTAGTGTAAGATGAAGGTCCTGTATCTCACAAAAGGCAAATTCCTCAAGATTGGAGAACGCATTTGCAATGAAATTCTGGTCTGTTAAACCCATTTCACTGACACGTCTGTCATGAAATGTGTAATTCAGTCACTAAGGTTTCTTTCAGCGAGGACAGTCAGATGTAGCACATTTGTTGGTGGAGGGCCGGCGCAGGGTCTTGGCGGCGGTGGAGATGGGGGTCACCTTGGGGGCCGTTTCGGGAGAGCACAAAATCAAATAATCTTGACCACAGGGAAGTATTTGTGGGCAGAGAAGTCAAACTCTGGGAGCACCTGTGGATTGAGAATGGATTTGATATATTCTACTACATATCCAATATACAGCATCCAAAAAAAATCCCTCATCAGTTAATTTTACTCAAATGTCAAATTAAAGGGCAATACCGATGTCAGATTGAGTTTTAGCCCGTTTACTAGTCAGCACACATATATTGTACACCACCCCTGACCATTTTCCAGATGATAGCTCTCATATTTGGGGGTTTTGGAAAATATGGTAAGAAACCTACCTTTACATTATCTCCTGGACCCGCTGACAATTAAGGTATTTTTGTCAAAGTAACTTCATTTTGCTGTATTTTCTATTAGTTAATGCTTCTGACTTTTCAAGTGACACTGAACTGGTTGGGTGTCAGTTAATCAATAAAGATGAAAATGAAAAGTCACAATAGATTATGAAGTCAATGATTTCTATACATTACAGTTTGTTTTCAACACAGAAGCAAGGTGGATTTGAGCTGTTCTGCATTAGTGACATTGAGTAAAGTATGTGTTGAGCAAAGAGTGATACCTTGGTGTCCTTCTTGTGTCCTCCAGCCAGCAGCTTTGTGACCACGATGTTGGGCTTGGCGACCTTCAGAATGCGGTTCACCTGTTGACATCCATCCATAGACTCATTTTCAAGCGTACAATTTTGAATCATAGGATATGAATCTAAGTACTGTACTAAGAGCATATTTGGCCTATATTTAGGGAAATGCCATGCGCTGTTTTGATGATATCAAAAAAATTTGAAAGCCTTTGACAACAATGTCAAGGTCTAGGGAAAATTTATTTCTCCCCTCACTCTGTGGTTGTTACAGTTTTCTGCTGTGTTGTCGGGTGAACCACATTATTTAAAATGTTCCAATTTTAAGGTTTGAATTGATGGATTGTCCACAAAGAACTGAAAGAGGTCTTTTGTGTCCATCCACAGAGTTGTTTTTTTTATTTTTTATTTTTTATTTTTTTTTTTTAATCACTGCTTCTCCTTTCAAACAAGGGTTCATGGTTCGAGGGCATCGTCTATTTCTCTTCTGTCAAACGTGGCCATGAGAGGCCTGCAGAGACTGTTAACCGCTGATTAACGGCTGTACAAAAACACCAGCGTATCTACTGACTTCGGGGTCCGGGCTGGGCACGTTCTCCAGGATGAGCTTAGCCTGCTGGAAGTGTTTGCTGGCTGCGAGGTAGAGGTCAGCAGAGCCAGGCGGAGGGTTGTACTTCTTCAGGTCTGACATCTCCTGGAGTAGCAACCATGGTGCGGGACACGAGGATGGTGGAGAAGTTGTTGTGGGATGGAATGGTTTGTCAGAGGACAAGGAGGAGTAAAAATAGGTGGAGGAGTTATCGGAAAAGGGAAAGGTGTGAGATAAAGGGTGTCCAAGTGGGTGGAATATACTGTAGTTGATGATGGATTTTACACAATACCTTGAACTGGATGTAGTGTACGGGCGGCGGGGTCACCACGCTGTTGAAGGGCGCAAAGCGATGCTCATAGCGAACCTGCTCGCTGTCCAGCTCGAACCGTGGTTTTCGTACCTTCCCGTCCATATCCAATGCCACCATGGTCTGTCCACAGTGAGAGAGAGAGAGAGAGGACACGTAAGTAGGCGTAGGTCGAAGCGGAGAGGAAAAGGTGTTTATTTCCATCGGTGTTCTACCTTGTACATGCCAGCACACATGTTTTGGTAGGCTTGACTCATGGTTATCTCCTTGCTGAGAGGGCGAACTGCCAAAGGAGCACACAGAGAGTATCAGCATCCATTGCACGTGGCAGCAGGTTTATACCCATCATGGCTAAGAGTTCGTACCTTTCTTCTTCTTCTTGGCTTTCTTGCTGCTCCGCCCTTTCTGCTGCTCCTCCAGGATCCTCTCCTCCGCCATCTGGGACGAGTCTGCTCTGCTCAGCGTGGACATCAGCCAGGCGTACAGGAATTCTGACAGATACCTTCGGAGAGACACATAAACACTGAAGTATAATAATGCAACATAAATTGACATTTGAGTGAGAATGTGTGTTTTTGTGCAAACATGCATCCCTCCTCTTTATAGCGGCAGTTTTATAACAGAGTTTAGTTTAAGCACCAGAGTATCTCAACGGAGTTATTAAATTCTTAGTAGTGAGCACATGATGTACATGAGTGTATTCTTACCAGTAGACGTAGTAGTACTCGTGCATGCTGTATAGCTCTAATTCAAAGCCGCTCAGCAGGTACTGGATCATGATCCTCAGGTTGTGGTAGAGGATCCAGGTTCCCAGACACGCTAAGTGCTGCCTCTGAGGCTCCAGCTTCATCAGCAGACTGTGCAGTGCTGCATCCACCTTTTCTGCCTGCAGAGGAACAGGTATGGAGGAAAAGGGTAAACAACTTCATTATATGACTGTTTGCCAAATTAATATATAGTACAAGGTAAAAGCAGGGTTCATTCTGGCATTACAAAATGAAATTCAAGGACTTTCAAATACTTTTTTTAAGCAATATTTTTTCATTTTCAAGGACTTCAACAAATATAATCAATTTTCAATGTGAATATAATATAATCTTCGTCTCATTGTCTATTATTTATATTAGTATATTATTATTAATCTCATTGTCATCTACTAAGTCATTTCAAATCATGCTGATTCAATTTACATTTCTCTGGCATCATAAAAGTGATTCTGGAAACGTTTTATTAGGTTAGGACAAAACCAGGGGGAATATCACAGGTTTTCAATTAAATTGAAATTGACTTTTCAAGAAACAAAGGGGGCCATTTTCAAGGTATTCCAGTACTTACATTTATGAGGACGAAATTAAAGCACTTCAAGCACCTCAATGTCCACGCAAAAGGTTTTTAAACAGTTACCGATGTGACCGTATAAGATTTCCTCTTCAGGCTGTCATCCACCTGTTCATTCTGTCCATCTCCTCTGTCTCCAATGCCAAAACATAACAGCCCATGTCTCAATTTCTACATTATATGAATCTTGTGTTACATCCCCCTCGCTGAGAAATAGAGAGATTTGGTTAAAAGCTGGGAGGATAAGCGTGGAGCCCCACCTCATCCTGAAGAGTCGCAAACTCTTCCAGAATGTGTCCCAGTTTGTCTCTCTGCCGAGCGCGGTTGTGGCCGTGGATCTGGATCAGACTGCAGAAGGGCTGCAGTGAGAAAGTGCACACAAACGCACACACCTAGTTTTTTTCCCAGTTTATCTTTTGGTTTTTTGACAGAGCCCAACAGAGGCTATTTTAGTTTGAAAAAGGGGGAAAAGATCATGGACACATAGGTTCCTTTAGTAAAGATCCGTACCCTGGAGCAGTGGGTGACAAAGGAGTCAATGTAGTCTTTGGCCTGGTGGTTGTTGAACAGACAGCACCTGGAAAACAGCACAATTACTGGCACCCTTACAATAACACATTTAGGGTTAGGCTGCAGAATTATCCAGTCCCTTACAAACAAAAACAAAGACGCTCCAAACAGTATTTACAATTGTCACGTAAAGGGTCAACATACTTTGAGGAGAGGACAGGAGGACTGACGAAGTATCTGAGGGCGTCTTTTATCATGTCCTGCATCAGGTGGGTCCCAAACACTTTCTTATTGTCGATCAGGAATGTTGTCTGGAGTCGCAGAAAGCCATGGTCATTCATACGGCAATTTATCACGTTTAAAATCAAACAGGTAAAGGAAAACTACCAAACAACATCAAAGGGAAAAGGATGAAACCTCTGCATCACACAATAAATTGTAGCTCACCTGCAGCAGAGAACGAGAAAGGACGCAGGGAGACTGCTCACTGAACTCACAGAAGAAGTCCTGGAAAAGCCAAAACACATGTTTTTAGTGAAATGTTCAAAGCTTAACAAGGTCATATAATGTATAGATGTGATTTATTTTATACCATTAAGACTAATTACTACTACGGCAAAACATTTTTTGTGACGGCCATTTCTGAACAGGTAAGGCCGTTGCTAGACAATGATATAATCATAATACACTTGGGATTTTAAAATGGATGTTAACATGCAATAATATATGTTATATATGTATACCAATAGGAAATAAAAAAAATCTTTTTTACGATTTGGGTTAATTACCCAAATCGTAATAAAAAACTTCGGGTTTAAATTAGAGTTATGCTAATAGCACCAAGGAATGAATTGAGAAAAGAGAAATACACTTTACAAGGTCCCACGCTGACTTGGCAACAAAAGAGTATTTTGACAAGACACTTTATCACCCTCTGTTTCAAGGGTACCGTTCTTATCTGACCCTGCACTTTGACGTCTGAGTGGGAGCATGTGAAAATAGATTATTCCTTTTTGGGGCTCAACGTGGTATGACTTGTGTGTGTTTTACCCTAGCTAGTTTTCATGTGTCCAAGTATTAAAAGACCTTTACCAGGATGCCATGAAGATTGGTGGTGTTGATGACGTCGCAGACTGTCTTGATGCGTTCTATGAGTTTGCTGAAATACACCACCATGTCCTCCCTCTTGATAATCTTGGCATAGCGAGGGAAGGTTGGGGGCAGCAGCCTCTGGTTGACCAAGGGCTCAAAACCCATCATGATGGGGTGGTCTGCAGCATGCAGAGGTTATTAGATTTGTATAAAATTTCACATGACTTCAAGATGTTACGCAAGAATTAAGTGCATATATCCAGTATTCAATTCTATGGTCCTGAAAATGATTTTGCATTTGTAGAATTTCCTTTAGTTGATTGGGTTTGATTGGTTGTGCAATTAAGACTTGATTTAATGGCTCAAATAATGGAAGGTGTGGCTGCTTGTTAGTCTCGGTACCTCCTTTAGTGGTGTCATTCTGGGACTGGATGCCGTGCTGAATACTGCTGTGGATGGCAGATAGTAAGTCAGCTGCCTGAGCCATTAGCTTCTGGGCCTCACCCACGGAGCTGGTCTGATAGATAGATAGACACACGCAGGGAATTTTATCTATGTAGGAGCAAGCCTTTGTAATCAATGTCACATTTTGACAAAGAAACACGGTTTTTGTACGTGTGCAGCTGCGTTGATGTCATGCATGTTACCTCTTTCTTTGTAAATGCGATCAAGGCGGTCAGGAGAAGTCGAGTGAACTTGATTCTGTTGAAAAGGGCCAAACACTGCTGGTGCTGAACGGAAGAAAAGCATTTGGAGAAGTTTTACCAAGTTAACTACTGAAGATCCAAGAGCATCAAATAAAAAAAAGACGGTCTCAGATGTGTGTGTGTGTGTGCATGTTATTAAATATGTAGTGTCGCAGCGCCTACAATTCTCTCTCCCACACTCACACCCATTCAAGGGAAGTGTACACTGCATTGAAAATGGACTAAAATGACCCCGCGTTTCAGAATGGACGGATGGATTGACTTACCTCCAGTTCCACCTCTGGGTCTCGCTGCTCACCCTGTCGGCTGCGTGTGCTCTGAGGGAGGGAAGGAGAGAGAGAGACAGAGAGAGAGGGCGATGTAAAACATAGTCAAGAGCAATGGCTCTCGAACATTCATTTTCCACAGACATTACAACCCAATCAAAAGATAAGGAAACGCAACTCTTTCTTTTTAGAGGGAGAACAATTTAAATGTGATTAGTAATACTACAGGCATGCATCTGTACATTTATTAGCTACAGAGACCTGGTTTAAACAGGTAAACGCGAGGTGTTGTGTTTATCTCTCAATCAAATAAAAAGGATTTTAACGGGTGGTGTGAGGATGTTGTTATTTTTCAAAATGTCTTCCCAAGGCTTCTGCTGTGGCATACCTAGTGCTCTCTTCCATCCGCCACTTTGAAAATCCCTTGTTACAGAGCACTCACCTTAACTCTTCTCTGCAACTCATCCTCCACATCTTTCAGCATACCTAAAAACAAACAAACACACAAGCAAATAATAGTATAATAAATGTACGTTAGACAGGGTGAAACTACTAACCAAGTTTTCTTTCCATGATAACAACATTCAATCTGTAATGGCTGCAGAATACCCAGATTACTAAAACACTCTTACCTGTAACCCGCAGGTCTGTGACGTTATTGGCCATCTTGAAGCCATAGGTCATGGCCTGGAAATCTTCCTAAAGAAAATACATAGCAGTAGACGGAATCATATGATTTCTAAATAATAAACTCCAGCATGAAAGCAGTCAGCCATGTATAGTCTTTCAAAAATAATCGAATCTGTTTATCTAAATATGATAAGAGCTTCCATGTTGCTTACCTCCTCGAAGACGGCGGCCTTGTTGACCTTCTCCCGGGCGATGTCACACACCTTGAGGATGCCGAGGGCGAAGGCTTTCAGGGCGGGGTCCTCAATGAGGTCCGGGTTGTGGACGTAGAGACAGGTGAACACAGTCTGGGCCAGAGAGTGGCCTTCCAGCCATGTAATCTTGAAACACACACATATCAAATAAATAAATAAATAAATATATAAATATAAATATAAAACAAAATTAAAAATAAAAACTAAAACTAATAATAATAATAATAATAATAATAATAATAATATAAAAAGGAATGATCTTGAAAATTTGGTTATTATATATGGTGTATTTACATGTACTGTATATAAATGAATGTTTTTTTTTTAATCTATGGAAAAGTTGGGACCGTTTTCATTGGACAATCAGGGAAGACGCACCAAGCAGCAGAAACACGTGTCTATGATTCCTATCAATTCAGGAAGACTCAGGTCCCTGACTTTGATGGCGCTGTCCTGCAAGAAAATACAGAAAAACAAAGACAGTAAGATTAAAGGTAAAAGAAGGTAAGTATAAATGACAGCCCTTGGTCAGTATCTGAACCAATCCATGTAGTGTGGGAGCACCAGAACATTATCTGCAGATACTGAATAAACAGCATGGTTTGTTGCATTATATACAATACACTGCAATATATAACATAGTATGTGGAAATGAATGCTATCACAATGTGTGATGAGAACAATGCGACAGTGAATAGCGACGCAGATATAGGAAAATCTATCGTGCTCAGAAGGTTTGCATAAAAATAGCTTGGCAAGATCTAAAGAATTCCTTTGAAACAAGTACAATGTGAACATTACACATAGATCAATATTGCAGCCTCTACCAAGGAGGATCTGTTTTCACAGCGTGTCTTGGCGGAGTTCAGTGCTATACTCTGTCTTTTCAAGTTGTTATTGAAATGTGATTAATATTGTTTTCATGACGGAGAAGACAAAGTTAAAAAGGTATGTAACTTTTCCACATTAAAATTTCAAAAAATGACTAGACCTGACAAATTACCTATTGTACCTTTAACAGTATTATTTTCAACAATGCAAATCCGAAGTTTTACTGGAAAGTTTGTGGAGTTCTCAATGTTGTAAATGACAAATACAATTCTAACTTGACGAAACATTAAAATTTATGAAAATAATAAATTTACAAACAAATGTACATTTTCAAAAAGGAATGGCTGACAATGAACAAATGAGGACATTCATAATTACTTGTTCATGATTCATAACGGTTTTGGAATTTGTTACTTTTGGAGATTGTTATTATTAGACATTATTTTCATTGCGTCATAGATCAGTGATACTGCACCTTTACGGCCTGTTCAAAGTTGAGAACCTTCCGGTTGACTTGGTTTCCAATCATTCCAGCGTCCATCTTAGGATCCATCATCTCAATGGCTGACATGGCCTCAAAAAGACCAAATCTGAGGCACAAAAGTGGAGTTAGGCGGCATATGCGTTTGTCTATAAATGAACATTTTAGTACGAGTAAAATAGTGTTGCATGTATGGAGTGGACTGAAATTATACCATACAGTGCCTGTGAGGATTAGTGCATCTGAACATAACTACAGCAAAAACAAATTTAAGAATTGTGGGGAGCAAATGCAATAGTAATATGTAATATTCAGATGGTTAAAACGACAATCGCTGGAAATGTATGAAGCCAATATAACTAGAAATATTAGGACATACTCACAATTTGTCATGAAGCAGCTCTCCAAGGTTCAATTCTATATAAAGCACAAACAAAAGTGAAATAAATTTGCTAAAACTGCTAATTATCGCTCAAAAAAATATTTTCCCTCCATCACACACACGCACACGCACGCGCACACACACTACCTTTGCATGCTCCTTTGAAGTCATGTGTAATATCAACCCAGTTGGCATTATTCCTCATTTTCTCCGGGATTCCCAGTCCCCAGCCGGAATCATCATCCTCAACCGATGACTTCATCACCATTCTGACAACTGAAAAAAAAACAATAATAAACTAAACAGCCATACAGAATATTTAGAAATACCAGTATGTCCATACAGAATTAAACCGTGTCTCTCGTGATCTTTTTTCATTTATTCTGCCAAGGATCCACATTTAATCTCGCAATGGGACTGACTGGGCTGAAAATCCATTCAATCCATCTTTTGCGGGAGCCAGAGGACCGTCTGTCAGGATGGACCCGGGCTCCTCCTCCACTGACCCCTGCATCTCAGAAGGAAGCCATCTCTTTGGCTTCTGTGTAATCTGAGTTTGCTTGCTCTGAGCAAGGACCATCCTTTCTCCTCTTGTCTGTTTGTGCTATTTAAAATCTTCATATCTCTTGCTATGGCTATGTACCTGTATATAGCTCTATGAGGTCATCATGAATACATCCGTCACTTCAGCATTGAAAAACAAGAGCTGCACACTCACACGCCTAATCAAGTTTCTGAAAGAAAATCTTTTTGTGAATTCTGACTTAATTGCCAACTAAAATGTCATGATCGTGACAGACCTACTTGTGCATTGATATTCGTGAAAGACCTTATACAAAGCTCACAACCTCATAAACACGGAAGAAAGACAATCACCAGTAAGCCAGCTTTGTATGACCATTAATGCCTATTTTTTAGGATCTACATGCGCAGCAGTTCATTGTGAGTGTAGCTGGATTGCTATTACTAGTGCAGTGCCCGTTCAAAATATGCCTGTTAATAAGGGCTAATAAGGACAGCAGACCTTTCTATCTTCCTTCCTTCCTCCCTTTATTATTCTATGCTTCTCTCCTTCCTTCCTCCCTCCCATCCTCCCTCCTTCCATCCTGCAGTGTCTGTTCAAAACATGCCTGTTTGGACCGGGCTAATAAGGACAGAGGATCTTTCTTCCTTCCTGCCTTCTTTCCTCCCTCCCTTCATTCTTCTATCCTCTCCTACCTTCCTCCCTCCCGTCCATCCATCCTTCCGTCCTTCCTTCCTTCCTTCCTTCCTTCCTTCCATCTTGCAGTGCCCGTTCAAAACATGCCTGTTCGGAACGGGCTAATAAGAACAGAGGATCTTTCTTCCTTCCTGCCTTCTTCCTTCCTTCCTTCCTTTCCTTCCAATTTATATTCCTTCCTTCCTTCCTTTCCTTCCATTTTATATTCCTTCCTTCCTTCCTTTCCTTCCATTTTATATTCCTTCCTGTATTAGATAGATGTTCTGGGGAGGGACTGGTGCTCAGGGTTAGAGTCTAAAAGGGTGGTGATTGCTACATGAACGAGCTGGATGTGTTGTAATAGAGAAGCTCCGGTGTAGGA
>OMKR01063982.1:2094-27607 GCA_900302355.1 Cyttopsis rosea
GCATAGGCGCTTTCCAGATGTGGAGGAGGAGCCTTGGAGGCATCTATTTGACCTGGAGCCCTGGAGGTGTCTACTTGCGGCGCTCTGATCCAGCAAATAGACTCAGTTATACTGTCTAGCTTTAACATTGTATAGTACATATATGCATAGTATATACATACAATAACCTGATTTGTATGTTGTCTATGTTGTATGTACATTGATTTGTATGATTCATACTATTAATGTTGCCCACTCGGCATCCATTGTATACTGGTCATCCTGGAAGGGAGATTCCTCCTTCTATACACCCTTCCCAAGATTTATAATAGTTTTCATGCATATCCATTTGCATTTCGGTCATCCAAGTGCTTCAGCCTCCCATGGGGATTCAGATAAATGAGGATCCACTGCATTGGTAATAGTTTCACTATCAAAATAATGACTAAATATATTTCCCCCATTTTATGAGCGGATTATAATATAACACGCATCCTTATTTCACATTCTAGATTGTTGTCTTTGACTAATATTTAAATTTGTTTGATGATCTGAAACATTTAAGTGTGACAAACATGCAAAAAAATAAGAAATCAGGAAGGAGGCAAACACTTTTTCACACCACTGTATGTGTATTTATTGAGCTGTTTCTGTAATAAAGGGTTTTCTAATTATTTCCTCATTATCAGTTATTTGTGGTTCGATTATTAAATGAAGAAAATTGTACATTTGATAAAACATGAATAGCTTAATAATACCTTACCTAATAAATAAATTGACAGGTTTCTCTACAACAAAAATCTATTGCTTGACTAGAGCCCCGAGAGTGAATCTTTTGCTGGCACTATTCGTTTGCAAATTACTTCATTTACGTCCTTTGGCTTTCCGGTTTAAAACCAAAGTCATCCCATATGGGGGATTTTGTATTCTTTTTCACAACGAGTCATGATTGTATTCGCTGAAAATCCTTGTTCCACCCAAGCGGCCCCCGCCTCCCCGCACGCGGCGCACACCGACCACCGCGAATATATCGGCAATCGTCGATTGTTGGGATGACGGTGGCCGGTAGGAAATTTTTGACATATCGCCCAACACTTATGTATGTATGTACATAGTTTTTAGAATTGAGACATGCCATCACCCCTACAACTTGCCCATTTCTTGGCATTTTTAAAATATTACTATCACAGTGTTCAACAGTGTTCATGTTCTTATCAGTGCATTTTGTTATTGTCATTTCACAAATTCCATTTTTCTACTTTCTCCTCAGAGTCAAGTTTCTATACCAGTGCATTTTGCTTTAAAAATATGTTTTGATGCAAAATGCACTGATGTAGAAACAGTTCTTCAATCTTCTCTCAAAATCTAAAATAAGCGGTGAAAAGTCAGCATGCAAGGCCCTCAGTATTCCGTTGTATTTCACTGTGCTAGGTCACCTAGCACAGCGAAATACAACTTGCATGCTGACTGGGGACACCTCAGAGCTTTATTTTCTCTCCTACAAATCACCTACGAGTCCTGTTCAATGCGGCCAGTCAACGTTGTTTGGCCACATATCTATTAAGCAGCAGATGCTTGATGCAGACTTCTCTACAAAATCAACTGTAACTTGTTTAATTCTGAACCGCTTTTCATAAAATTTGGTTTGTTATAAACGTGAGAAATTGAACATGATACTGGATACTTATTGGAATAAATTAATAATTAAATAAATTCATTAAAAAAATAAACAAGACTATTTTTGCTCTCCAGACTATAATAGAATGTTCCCCAGAATATAATAATACAATACAATAATATAATAATACAATACTATAATATAATACAATACAATACTATAATATAATAATACAATATTACAATACAATACAATATTACACTACAATACTATAATATAATAATACAATATTGTAATATAATAATACAATATTCTAGTATATAATTAATAATACAATACATGTTCGTGCATGAAGTATAATTCATCTGCAGTTCTTCATGTTCAGATGCACGAACCAGGTTAATACTATAAAAAGTCTTGTTTATTTCATTAATGAATTGATTTCATTATAAATACAATAACAAGCATTAATATAGAAATCTACATTTTTGGAGAAACTCACAAAAGTTGAAATTCTAAATAATTTACACTTGATGTTGACTATTCATAGATTGGAGCCTGCATGTCCCAGACAAAGTTGTGGAAGGTTAATGTTTTGGCATAGAGCTGATTAGATCAGCCTCCAGTAACTGGATTTAATTCCAATAAGTAACCGGTATCATGTTCAATTTCTCACGTTTATAACAAACCAAATTTCATGAAAATCGGTTCAGAATGAACGAGTTAGAGTGGATTTTAAGTTTTAGGGTTGGCTCAATCATGAAATTTTAGCTGACTTAACAATTTCATTATCGTTTTGGTTCATTTTAAGACAAACTCTCATTCTGCTGCAAATACAGTAGATGTATTTAAAATAGCTTCTAAACCTATAGTGTGGGCCGATAAGCTGCAATCACTACTTAATTCATCTAACATGATGCTAACCCTAACCCAAATCCAAACCCTCCCCAATCCAAAGTCTAAAACGAAGGCGCATGCATAGGTCTATGGATGTACAGTATTCTCTGATTTTGCACTCGCCTACAGGTTTTTGTAGATCGCTGAGCAAAGCCCCAGATTGGAGGCAAATCATAGCGCGCTCTCATGAATGACGAGCGTGTGGTCTGCACTGCTCAGAACGCTAGTGTTGTGTCGTTCGCGAACGATTCATTCAAAAGAATGAATTTTTTGGTTGAATGAACTCAACCGAATCACTTTCTGAAATGATTTGTTCATCAGTCAGTTCAGTTGAGCTCTCAGTCAGTTGCGCTCGTGCTCACTCACAGTGAGTGAGTGAGTGAGTGAGTGTATCCCTACTGCGCACGTGAAACCGTACTGCAAATGGATCACTGACGAATGGATCCACTCACAGTGAGTGAGTGTAACCCTGCAACGAACATGAACTGGTACGGGGAACGAATCAGTGATTCAGTGATTCACTGAGTCAGTGATCAGTAAATCACTGAATCACTGAGTCGTTTGCAGTACCGGTTCACGTAATTAAGGGAATCGATTCAAGTTGGAATGTGTACAGTTGCTAACATTTAGCTGCAATGATTCAACAACAATGGTCTTGTACTGCAATCCATATATAACATTATCTAGATTGATATATGCATAGGCTGGTGTTAATGCGCGCGTACACACACACACACACACACACTACTGTTTTGAAGAGGACAGCAATGTGTGTTAATATTTTCTTCTTGTTTTTTTATGTACAGTATTGGATTACATTAAAAATAAATACTGGTAATAAAAAATAAAGACTGGTTTTCTTTCAGACATTTTTTAGCTAGATAATTAAATTCCCTGCACGAATGAATCAGTGATTCGTATACAGTGTATCCCTCTCTGCATGTGCGTGACCGAATCACTTCTTGAATAGTGTATCCCTGCACGAACGAATGAGTGATTCAGTGTATCCCTGTAGCGTAGGTGAACCGGGACAGTGAACAAATCAGTGATTCTGTGATTCACTGACTCCGTGAATCACCAAATTACTGATTCGTTCAGTGATTCACTTTGCTGCAAATGTGAACCGGTATTGCGAACGAATCAGTAATTCTGTGATTCACTGACTCCGTGAATCACCGAATCAATGATTCGTTCGCAGAACGTAATTCACGTCATTGGTTCGCAGGCGGAATGTGTACAGCAAATCCACATATGATTGGGGTTGCTAACATTTAGCTGCATTCAACAACATTGGTCTTGTACTGCAATCCATATGACATCATCTAGATTGATATTATATGCATAGGCTGACGTTACTGCGCACAGTGCCGCACACATACACACACACACACACACAGTTTTGAAAAGACGACAGTTAATATTTTGTTCTTGATAGTTATAGTTTGTTTTTATTGCAGATGTAGGCTAACTCCGTCCCCTAATGAAACATGCACCGTGGGTAAAGGGGACACTGTCAGTCACCCACCCCAGCCACTGAACGATTCGGTGGACAAATCTTTTGAACAAATCTTTTTAGTGAACTGATTCTAATGATTCAGTACACTGAAAAGAACTGCTTTGCCCATCACTACAGAACCCGATCCGACTGCTCGTTGAGCGCTCGCCAGATATCTAGCAGGTTTAATATCTGGTCATGTCAGGAGCAGGTCAGGAGTGATGCAACGAGCTACAGCCAATGAGAGTGAACGGAAGTGCACCGCAGCAGCCAGAAACACATAACATACCTATTTTACTTTTCTTCTCTAGGTTTTTAATATATTTCTCATTTAAATTCTGCTTTTATTGAAGTTTTTTTTTTACAGTGAGTCGGTGTCACCTCTCGCGCATTTTTTCATGACAAAACGTAGTTTGGAGACCGATCTTGTCATGTGTGATCCCCTGTCGCTGATCAGTCATGTAGTGTGAAACCACGACGACTTCAAGATTCCAGATCACAAGACAGAAAGTTGTGTAGTGTGAACTGTACAGCGATCTGACGACTTTGAAAGTCATGTAGTGTGTAGGTACCATTACCGTAGGGCTGTGCGATATGGCCAAAATCTTCTATCCCGATATAAGGATATATATCACAATATAGAACGTTTTCTGTATATTCAATTAATAAATAGTTTATATTAAAAAAGAAAAACAAATGGTAAAGCCTCTTCCCAAGCTGCAGCATGGGAAGGCGCGACTATCATTGATATCAAAAGATTTATTTGCAAAATTGAAGATGTAAACTTTAATTCACTGAAACCATGGAACTGAAATGCGATCGGCAAACAAAAAGCTCGGCAAACAAAGGTCAGCTCGGTCGTCACCTCACCTTATGTTGTCGCGGCATGGTAGCAGACGGGCAAATGTTGTAATAATCCAATTTCCTGAAGCGCCACTTCCCTCCATGTTTTTTTACACTCGCTCCCACGTGCAGATAACGTAAAGCACAGTGACGTAAAATATTGCCGTGAAGCAATTCACTGATTTGCAACAGAATAATAGAATAGAACAATAGAAACTATATAAAAAATATATATACGAGTCATTTCTCTCATCATCTTACGATATACAGTATATCGTCGTATTGCACAGCCATACTTACACACATAATTTGTTGGATCAGGTGATATTGGTTTATACGTTTATGTTTGAAAGTCTGGATGTTTTTGGTTCATTTATGAAGAACTCTAAGTAAAGGCTGGTTTCCCTGCCGACTACATCCCTGTCCATCACTTTACCCTGCACAACACCCAGAGAGGTGTTACAGTTGTGTTAAAGTTTCCAGTGCTGGTGTTGCAGCACTGGACACACTGGCTTGCCGCTTTACAAACATTGCACTCTGCTGTTTTGCTTTTCTCCAACTTTAGTGTGATGATCTACCACACAGCTGACATTGTGGCAATGCCCACACATGGGATGCTGAATGGGTATCTTAACTGTGTTGCCATAATACGTTATGGCACACGTGGCTACTGTAGTTCTCCACACACACACACACACACACACACACACACACACACACAATACAGATACAATACAGAATAGGACCTGACTTGTCTAGCATTCAACTAAACCATCTTAAGAGCAAAAATCGTAAAAATTGTATACTGTATTACTTCAACTCAGACACTTGTTTCCAGATTAAAAGAAAGGTGATTGATGATTTGATCTGACATCCTGTGCATCCAAAAATAGTAATAGAAATTCATATTCAATATCAAAGGAAATATAAAGTGTAAAATGAGTACAAGTGATTTTCGGTTCGCCTTTAAATACCTCCCCTTCTGGACGAGAACCGCTCTTCAGCCAAAGAACAGTGTTGAAGTGATATTACTATGGGAGAACATGGCACAGCTGGAGCCTGCAGACAGTCAACCTGACCCAGAGCCAGCCTCTCTCTGCTGGAGACAAATACCTGACTGCATTCCTCCCACAGCACTCCGGCAAGAGCTCTCTCTTGCTCATTCTGTCGCTCAGTCTCACTGTCTGTCTGTTTGAGTATTTTGTTATTTTCTGTCTGTATAGCTGTCTCCATCTCTCTCTCTCCCTCTCTCCCTGTGTTGCTTTCCGGTCATCAGAGCTGGGTGTGTGTGCACGTTAGACCATGTCTGATCAGTGGGCCTACCATCAAACCCCTGCCACACATGAACAATGCAGACCTTGACAACTACAATGAAAAATGTCCAACAATCCAAAGACAGTGTATATATTACAGGACAACCAGAGAGAATAACGGAGAGGAGACAGATCGCTCCAGAAGGTTTTGAACAGGACCATCTGAGACGCAAAAAATGGTGGCACTGATAGCAGTGCCACCTAGACATGGCTCCTTGCCAAACTGAACAATCGCCACACACTTGTTTGCATTATTAGGAAAAATCGACTAATAATGCTTTCAGGCTTCTCTTGACGGTTGAAAATGTGATTCTCCCAGTGGCGGCTGGATGGTGCAGGCATAGAAGATACTCAACTTCAGACAGAAATTCAGATGAGAAGGTCAATACCAATTTCATCCCTGTGTGTCCAGTACCGAGATAGCGTCGGTGAGCTAACTGTGTTAGCAATGCAACTAGGCTAGCTTCTGTGACATTATGGAAATACACATTATTTAATTTATTAGTTCATTAGTTATTTAAGCGATACATCTAGTGCTTATGACGAGTGAAAATAAGAGCAAAATCTAGCTTGCTTTAAATGCAGCTACATTCGGAACTGAAATGTCTCACACCTGAATGTGTCTGTCACCGTCAAACACTGTCAATAAAAATAATTCCGAATGTAGCTACTTTTAAGACTATTAGGTAATTCAGTACAACCATTCACGAGAGCCCTTTTCCCCCTTCCAGCAGCTCAACATTTATTTCAGAAGGAGAAAATAAAAATGACAAGGAAAAAAGAAAAACATCAGCAAGTTACTTCTAATGTTTCAACACATCACAGACTCTCCCATGTCAATTTGTATGAAAGACAAAGGAGAGGCTAGTGAAAAAGAGAGAGACACACACACACATCAAGATAGAGAGGAAGAGAGAATTGTCAGACCAGGCAAACAGATACACAATAAAATTAGAAATGGGCAGACTGAAGCCTGAAGGCATAGACACTGCTAATATCCAGCACACACACACACACACACACACACAAAAATGGGCTAGTCTTATTTTGTCCCCAGACACAAAGGTCCTCACACCATGTGCACGCTACCCTTTTTGAGATCCCTTGCGACGTTACATCTTATTACTGAATTCCTGGTCATGTGACCACTTATTAATCCAGCATGAAATCCTATTAGTGAACTTCTGCTCTCAGACCCAGGCCCTCAACACAGAGCTGGACTTTGAGGGATTTCTTAACAAATACTTTGATACGGATAATGTGGCGATATTTTGCGGGTAACAATATTTGCTTGACGTAGAATGTTCAGCCTAAACTGTGGGTGCGAGTGTGGGTGAGAGAGCAGAGCGAGCGTTTTCACTGAAGACTGAAAGTCACCCAGTTCATCTGTAATGGATGGGAATTTTAAACCCTGGGAGAACAGGGAACAGGCAACAAAAGTCGGGACACTCAGGAGAATTCTGAAGGTTGGAACATTCATTCAGCTCTCTCTCTGCTCACTGTGGGCTACGCTCCGCGGTGTGTATTAATAATAATAAAATTAAATAATAATAATAATAATAATAATAATAATAATAATAAATTCCAATCACGCTAATCCAATCACTACTCCCAATTTACTCAAAATAGGAAAAGGGCTGTGCCCATCCAGTCCACTGTCTGGTCCCTATCACCCAATAAAGAACCGATTCAATCCTCTGGATTTTGCTAACTGCAACAAATACAACTCTGTGGCAAATCATTTGTGTTTCAACATTAAAGTGGTAATCCGTGAGATTATTTTGTAAAATAAATCCCATAGTTGATACTTTATTTAGCTGGTACTTTTAAAATATCAACCCTTCAATGTATTTCCGGGAAGCATGTGCTCCTCTATATGCTGTTTTACATTGTTGGTGGCGGGGTCCACCACCCGCAAGAAGTTAAAGTGGCAGGCACAGTGAATTTGATGAACCAGCGCAATTAGTCATCGTTTGAGTGAGAGTGCGAGAAGGTCCTTGTAACCTGGTGCAGTTTTGGAGAAAATGTAAAAGCTAAACTAAGCTTAATAGTCAATATTTTATTATGAACATACAATTTAATTTTCCATTAAAGAAAATTACAAAAATGTTTGTGTATGCAGCCTGTCAATTATAGTTCTTAGAAAGAAAGAAAGAAAATTTGAATTGGCCAAAATTGAAATCGGCAGGTCAGACCTTAAAAAATGGGAAATCAGAAAGATCAGAATGAAAGTATTAAATTTTTCATAAATAGACATTTCCACCATAAATTGATGCAGAAAAGGCACACATTGGTACATTAAAATTCACAGAATGCAGGAAATTAAGTGTTTGACGCTTAAAAATTTCATGTTCAAACAAAACCTACGCCACTATAACCTACAGTGCATCCAGAAAGTATTCATATCGCTTCACTTTTTCCACATTTTGTTATGTTACAGCCTTATTCCAAAATGGATTAAATGAATTTTTTTCCTCAAAGTTCTACACCCAATATCCCATAATGACAAAGTGAAAAAAGTTTTTGAAATTTTTGCAAATTTATAAAAAAAAAAAAAAACGAAAATATCACAGGTACATAAGTATTCACATCGTTTGCTATGACACTCAAAATTGAGCTCAGGTGCATCCTGTTTCCACTGATCATCCTTGAGATGTTTCTACAACTTGATTGGAGTCCACCTGTGGTATATTCAATTGATTGGACATTTGGAAAGGCACACACCTCTCTATATAAGGTCCCACAGTTGACAGTGCATGTCAGAGCACAAATCAAGCCATGAAGTCAAAGGAATTGTCTGTAGACCTCCGAGACAGGATTGTATCAAGGCACAGATCTAGGGAAGGGTACAAATTTCTGCAGCATTGAAGGTCCCAACGAGCACAGTGGTCTCCATAATTCGTAAATGGAAGAAGTTTGGATCCAACAGGACTCTTCCTAGAGCTGGCCGCCCAGCCAAAGTGAGCAATCGGGGGAAAGGGGCCTTGGTCAGGGAGGTGGCCTGGTCTTTGGTCTAAATGCCAAGTGTCATGTCCAGAGAAAACCAGGCACCACTCATCACCTGGCCAATACCATCCCTACAGTGAAGCATGGTGATGGCAGCATCATGCTGCGGGGATGTTTTTCAGCGGCAGGAACTGGGAGACTAGTCAGGATCGAGGGAAAGATTAATGCAGCAATGTACAGAGACATCCTTGATGAAAACCTGCTTCAGAGCGATCTGGACCTCAGACTGGGGCGAAGGTTCACCTTCCAACAGGACAACAACCTTAAGCACACAGCTAAGATAACAAAGGAGTGGCTTCGGGACAAGTCTTTGAATGTCCTTGAGTGGCCCAGCCAGAGCTCAGACTTGAACCCGATTGAACATCTCTGGAAAGACCTGAAAATAGCTGTGCACCGACGCTCCCCATCCAACCTGATGGAGCTTGAGAGGATCTGCAAAGAAGAATGGGAGAAACTGCCCAAAGATAGCTGTGCCAAGCTTGTAGCATCATCAACGATGTGAATACTTATGTATATGTGATATTTTTTATTTTTTTTAATTCTTTTTTCACTTTGTCATTATGGGGTATTGTGTGTAGTATTTTGAGAAAAAAATGAATTTAATCCATTTTGGAATAAGGCTGTAACATAACAAAATCTAGAAAAAGTGAAGCGATATGAATACTTTCCGGATGCACTGTACATATCCTTCTGCTTTTTTTCCAGTGGCCTGAGACTTTTTCCTTGGTAGGCTGCTCTTGTTTTCCGTTGGAACAATTAATAAGAATGCTTCTTGTTTGGCATTTCTGATTGGCTGCTGTTTGTGACCAATAATGAGACCTAATCAAAATTTGAATGTCAAATTTCTAACTGCTGCATAACAGTCATAAATATTATTTGTATTTCACATGGCATTTTTGCTCCCTGGGAAACTAATGATAATGATATTCCAACTGCCCAGTTATCAAATCTGTTATTTGACATTTAATAACATGCTTTTTAATGATATAACAGAGAATAATAATCAATATTAATATTCAGGGAAGACAATTAGGCTACATTTTATTTGATAGGGGGTGGTAAGGGACCTGGATAATGGATAGGAGGGTGCTGGCCCAAAAAAGGTTGAGAACCACTGCTCTAGATAGTCAAGTTTGATCGTCTTCTCGGCACCTGGTGCAGGAGCCGCGGAGTTTAAGAGCGAGTCTGTTACGTTAGCTCCGCCTACCCTCTCTGGTGGACCAACCAGACCAACCAGGGTGATGGAAAACATGTCACTAACTGCGCCGCTTGTGATCTTTCCCGGGAATGTCGCCACCGACACCTGGTTCTTAGTACTCAGAAATACTGCAAATGCAAGGGCTTTCATCAGTGGGCCATAGGCTCAGTCTCATTTCAATAAATGTCTGTTAAGTGACTTAACAGACATTTATTTAAATGAAAACCTTTGAGATTGCAGCTTTAACATTTAATTGAAATATGTTTACATATCAATTTTGGTGCTGAATGGTGCTCTTGCAAATAGAGATGCACCAACAGATTCTGTTGCCGACAGATTGTCCAAACTATTGCATCTACACTGGACATAACGTACTGACTATGACCCATTACATAGCGTATCCGTAATAGTCATCTAATGTGGGAACAGACTCCACACGGAACTTCTCCATAAAGGAGGGGAATGTGTGAATGACTACTACTGCCTTTGTCTGATATATTTTATCCAGCAATGTTATGGATTCCATAACACCACCTTTATGGCACAATAAGCAGGTATTGAGCATAATATTTACCAAACACAGATGTCCGGTCCTACTGTAATCTCTGTTGCTGCGGATGTTTGTGCTCTCAACTCTCATATTCCGTATCGGATTCGGGATTGAACATCTAAGGTTCCATTTGAACAGTTGCCATATCCAATCAGGAACGAGAAATTATATTATTATATTCCTTACATATATTCCTAAACTCCAGTTTACTGTTACACTGGCAGTGACCGCCGCCATTACGGAGCACTCGTCACTGTGACGCTTCCAGAAGTTGGCCAATCATAAGAAAGTGGGCTTTTAGGGAGTGGGGGCTGAAAGAGACAGGAGCTAAAACGGCGTGTTTCATAAGGGGCAGTGTAAAGGTCCAGTATAAGATATATAATGGTTTTCTTTTAACTGTAAATCATGCAAAGCTACTCTAGTCGAGTCCCAGAATAAAAATATGAAGAGTGAAAGTAGCATAATAGGGCCCCTTTAAAATGGTGTTTTAATGAACTTTCTTGCTGATACAAAGACAAATAAAAATTCCAATCTTCATTTTTTCTGTCAAAATTTTAAACCAAGGATAAGCAAAGTAGCAGCAATAAAATATAATAAAACTACAGCAGTTTACCCTAAATCAAATAAATCTAACAATCCATCTAAATTTAAAGTCCCAGTAAAGCAAAAAGAAATGTGTTCTGAGTTTGTCACACCACAGAAAAGTGTGTTATTAACCACCCAGCCAAATTTGAATGATTGACCTCTTAAGGTCCAGGCCCATTTCTTGGGCTCCGAGTGGGTCGAGGGGTTGGAGTTTCGGGGGGTGGTGTGGGTCAGCAATTGGTGTCACATACAAGTTACACCATCAGGAAGCTGAGACCCTAAGGAATCATTTGAGATGCAGCTTGACAGTGTATGTCAATCTTTTCTATCAATTAAAAGGTAATAAACATTATATTTGTAATTGCGCCTAAAGGGGCTTTAAACATTATATTCATGCCTAATGATGGTCATTCCCATGCTCAATTATGTGTGATTAGTTGCTGCACCAAGTTGTTGGTTGATATCATTAATTACACAGCTTTGGTACACTTTCGAGCCATTTTTGACCACTTGAGAATGGGGAAAAATGGTCAAACCCCCCCCAAAAAGACCAACCGAAGACCTCATGACCTTGAAAAACACTTTAGAAAACTTAATGCTGTGATGCAGCATCAATAACTTTTGAAAATTTGAGATTTGTGCAAATCTCCAAAAAGACAATTTTGACGATTGGATGACAAGCTGAAAATTGCTCAGAAAAACCTCCACTTTTCAATGTACCTCGAAATCCCATACATTTCCTGAATGGTCTAGGTGTCTAGATTCTGGGTCTAGAGTTCCATGAGGCTGTGATTATCCTAGAGGTCACAATAGGTCATTTTATACAGCAAGGTCAAGTAAAAAATGCTGTCATCACATGATACTATTAGGCCATATTTCAATTTATACAATTCCATGACTGTTTAGGTACCACAATGTGCAGAAATAGGGAAAAGAAAACCCCCCCGAAAATAACGTATTTTCACTGCATGCAGAACCGGGGCTCTTTAGGACCCTGAAGCTAATTTACCCTTTGTAGCTGTATGGCTATGAAGTTGAGACTCTTGCGGTTCTAATGAGCCAAATTTAATTCAGATATCTTGATGTCAGAGGTCAAGGGACCCATTTGAAAATAGTCAAGCCCATTTACTTTTGTCAAAAAAGATCGCTGACTTTGGAGCTATGTTACGCCTGCTTCCCAGCAAAGTAGCATGACATGCTACACAGCTACGGATAAGTCAACTCGTTTAGTTTCTGTTCTAGTTCTGCTTACCGGTAGCTTACAAACTGATCTTGTGAGACTTCGTCAAACATGGACTGCGCCGTGGACCCCCCAGTAGGTCCGTGTACCTTAAGAGGTAAAAAAAATTGGCAAGTATATAAAATTAGGTTACCCTATTGCGGGAGAGGTGCGGCCTCTCTCAAGTGTCAAATACCACTAATCCAATACATAAATATACTCAGAGGGTGCTCCCCGGGACCACACGGAGCTGGGGGAGACATCACACTCCCCGCCGAGCTCCAAGCTTCATCCAGGGAAGATGCATTTGTGGGACGAAGCAGACATAGCTAGAAACTGTAGGCTATAGTAACTCGTCACGATTGAGCGATGAATATCTGATGCTGATAGCGCATCAGTGTCTACTCTTATATAGTGTTAGCGGAGGGGCCATGCTTTAGGCCGGCCCAAAAAATCAGGACATCATTACAGATATCAACAACGTCATTCAAGATATCGGCTATGTCATTTTGACTAGTAAGATTCTAATAAATAAAAGTAATAAATGTTAAAAGGGTTTGCCATAGACCTGGGCCACATTGAGGACCATCTACTCAACTGACGTCCTCCGGAAGTGCAGACTCATTTGCACGCTCTGGTCCAGAAATTCCCCTGTTCTCCCCGTTACAGAAGTGCAGGATTTATTATTTACAAGTAAAGTATTTATCCAAAAACATCCAGTTTTTACTCAATTAAGTCCCATAGCAGCGGAAAGCAATGAGGAGACGTGTGTGGGGGTCATGCGCTGCACGGGACACACAGGTTTTTTGTTTCATTCATTCCATTACGCAGTGATTGGGTGCTTTAACTGAGTTGTGTTTAAAAATGTTGTTTCATACAAGTAGGAAACGAACGGAAATAAATACATCTAAAATAAAAACACACACACTGTTTTATTGGTTTTGGCCGGAGACACGGGGGCTGAAAGAGTGGACCGGAGATGCTCCCTCTCTGCGGATCACATGGCGCACCACTGGAGAAAAAACTCCCCTCCAATTCTCCTCAGTTCTGTTCACGTTTTTAATTTTCCATCCAAGTAAGAAAATAAGGAAAATAGATACAATCTCTCGAGACGCATGTGAAGACACATTTTAATGCCAAGTGTAAACAGGGCATAACAAGATGCGTCTTTGGTGATCCCATAGCAAGATCCGATCACTAATGCCAGGTGTAAACGCACCCAATGCGTCCTCAATGCGGTCTGAGATCCGATCGCACAGACCACATTCGGAGATGGTCTGCCTTGCGTACAGTATGGCCACATTTGTTTAGCAGTGTATCGCAAATGTGACCTGGGTCACATAGAAGGACTGCCTACTCAGCTGACGTGCTCCGCGTACGCGGAAGCATATTCTCATTTGCGCGCCAACGGCATCATCTTCAAGTCTGGTCGGGACTGTCCCGGTTCCAGAAGTGCAGGATTTATTATTTACAAGTAAAGAATTTACCCAAAAACATCCAGTTTTTACTAAATTAAGTCCCATAGCAACAGGGACACAGGGAGACGCGCGACGCGCACTAGTTTTTTGTTTCAAACGGAAATAAATACATCTAAAATAAAAACATACTGTTATTGGATTTGGCCAGAGACACAGGAACTAAAACGCCCAGTGGACCGGAGATGCTCCCTCTCCGTTGTCCCGATCCGCGGCACATGGCGCACCACTGGAGAAAGAACTCCACTCCAATTCTCTTATGTCTTAAATTTTCCGGTCGAGCACCCATGGGAAAAATGCAGAGGGAGAGAGAGGGAGACGTGGCCACGTCTTCTACGAGTCCACTAGTTAATCAATCGTGGATGAGTGAAATGCTCCCACACTTTAGAGGTTTTTGGTGAAGGTGTTGCCATCGCGCTATTGTTCATTCACTCCAGAGCATTCCGAGTCAGTGCGAAAAACACACGCAACAACGTCACCAACTAATCGACAATTAAATTTGTTGGCAACTAAGATTTTGACTTTAGATTTTTGACAACTATGTTGATTATTCATTGCAACCCTACTTGCCAATATAAAATGGTTTGTATTAGGGCTGCGAACATAAAATAAAATTAACCTTGCCATTAGCAAGGTTAATTTTATTTTATGTGCGCAGCCCTAATGAAGAAGAAGAAGAATGATTTATTAATCACACATTTACCACACACATGCGGAGGGTGACACACACACACACACACACACATGCAGGAGTGGCGAACGATGAGATACAGTCTTATAGATACATTTATCCCATCCTGGCAGTGGCTGCCCCTCACTGTCGGCGCCCGGGGACCAATTCCAGGTGGTGGGTCCATGCCGCGGTCAGGGACAGGACAGGAAGTGTTCTGCACGTTTTTAGTCAGGGTCCTTATGTTGGAGGAGACCCAATGCGAACACGGGAGAACGTGCAAACTCCACACAGAAAGGCCCCTGATTGGGAGATAACCCACTGGAGAACGGTGCCAACAGTGCCCCAGGCGGGAATCGAACCCAGGACCTTCTTGCTGTGAGGCAAAGTGTACCTACCGGAAATTATGCAGTCGAGATTCCCACATTTGGGGAATTCGCAGGGGTCAGCACAGTCGGAGAGCAATGACATAGCCTCACCCTGGGCAAACGTCCTTCCTGATCAACGTATAGCCCCTGCCAGGTAAGTAAGTAATGATAAAGTTCTACTAGATAAACACATCTACACAACAGACACAGAATACTTGGAGCCTATCACAAAGCAGAAATAGGTTTCAGCAGTTTCATTCTGTAGTTGCTGAATTACACATAGAGTTCTAAAGAAAACTAGTTTGTCTGAGTTACCGGTAAATTAAGTGGTCAGCAACTAGCCGACAAAGGGAAATGTAAAAAAGAATAGATCAGAGGAAACTGAAAGTGACACTAACACATGTTATCCTCAAAGGTGAGAAATTGTTGGGAAACAAAAGGTCACCTGCTACAATTTTAACTCCCACCACCATACCAAGACATCAGTTTGACAGGAAACACTGCTAGCAACAGTAATGTTGCTTGCATAAGGCTGCATTGTGTGAAATGTCAGATAGCGAAGGAATTTAAGTCTGTCAAGTTTAAATGTATTTGCCCCCTTCCCCCACGGTGCCACTCTGGGTTGTGCTGTTGGCAGCACAGTACAGAGTGGGTGCAAAGTGGTGCCCCGAAAGTTAGCCGGTTAGCACTAGAAACCCGCCCCAATTGGATAGACCTACAACCAATCAGAGCAACGACACGTGGGACGTAGCGATGAGCGATGGAAAATGGCGACTGTGATTGGCCCAAATCTGTTTGAATGGGAGGGTGGCCAGAGCAATCTGCCAGAGCAAATGAATCATGAGCTCGCAGATTGGTCTGGTTCCCAGGCTACAACTATACAACTTCAACTCAATTCAGCTATGCTATAGGATTTTTGGTTTGCCACACCAGGATTTACACTGGCCCCATCTTTATCAATAAATAGCTCCAAAATCAGCATGCTTCAAACCTTCCCAAGGTTTGTCTTACACTCTGAAAGGATACTTAAAAACTTAAAAAAGAAGTAGAACTTTGACAAAAAAAGATGTGTTCAGAACAAGAGAAGAACAAAATGACGCAGTGATATGGGTTATTTTTATGTTTTCGGTGCAAGCCCCTGAGGCGAACTTTGTCTTTTTCTCACTCCGAGAGCTCTCCTTGTCGCGATTGGTCCAAATGCCCTTGCATCATGGCAGGGGGCGGACTTCAACCTCCTTTTCCTGGTCAAACCTCCTTTTTGTTTGTTTCTTTTTTTCATCTTTAAATACGCCATAGCCGACTCCTCTCGCTGTCCCATTCTTGCTTCTTTCATGCCGCCATTGTTGTTTTGCTTTGCTTGTTTCCAGCAACTCACTCTGGAACTGAGTACTGAGTATTCTGACAATGGTGTTCTGGGACATTCTCCAGTGGTTCTTATGTCTTTTGATCTTACATCTTTTTAAGTATGCCTCAGCCTTTAAGGTTTCTCAATTCAAAGAATGGGGATGTGGTTGGCAATTGAATGCTAAGAATTTGCATCACCATGGTAACAAGTAACAAAAACAAAGCATATTCTCATCAACATTAGGATACTAGCTAACATCAATAATGGAGAGTGAAAGTGGATGTCGCAACCACTCAAACAAAATCTTTGAGGTGGAGGAGGTTTTCTACATACAGTAGATAGATGACTCACTCTATAGATCTGCCTCTTTGCGACTACAATGTTTTAACAAGTGAGAGTAAAGGGTCTTACTGTATTTCTTCATTGGTGGTGCCAGCTTGAATAATCGTACGTCACTTTTGGCAAGTGCCATTTTAAGAGCATGAAATGCGGATGTTTTTCTGCTAAAATTAACGATTTGTCAAAAATATATTGCGGTGAATATGGAATCTACACACTGCAGCCGAGAGGAAAACATTAAATAGCTTAACGATGCCAAAAGGACCAGGGGTGACCTTTAGCTGTGTCTAAATATTATCATGAAGGTCATGAATATGCAAAATGTATAAAGCGGTATTTTGCTCACGGCATAAAGAACACAGATCGTGTGAGCAGATGTTTGTTGGAAAACTGTTCAGAATTCTGGTTGATGAGGTTCTGGCTAGTTCCTTGAGCAAGTTGGAGCTTACCGTATGTCACACCATTGTTCCTAAATCATAATCCATGCGTATGAGTCTAGATCTGCTTTCAGACATGCACTGTAACCCTGAACTTATCTAGACATTATCCGGAGGAGCTGTACGTGAGAACGCAAATGTCCGAATCAGTTGGATCGGACATTACCCTGCCAGCTCCCTATTACAAAGTCTGTGTAATGTCCGATTGAGCCCATGTGTGAATAGAGCAGGTCATTGTCCGGAGAATGTCCAGAGAAACAGTGAGCGAGTGGGGAGTGTTGATGACGTTTCTATCAAGCCAGTCGCATGATAGAAACGTCATCAACACACCCACTCGCACGCCCACGTCTCCAATGGGATCTTCGTGCACGGAGTGTAGCTGCTTTTTACTCTTTTCTGCTTGCCTGTATATTGCTTTCCACTGTAATTTGAACATTGAAATTTGAACTCTAATTCTGCTGTCATTCATGAAAATAAGGTCTGTGTAATGGAATATTGGTTGCAAAAGAAGCCTCACCAATACGAATAATATTCACTGATAAAACTCTCTTGTACAGCTGTGGCTGTAATATACAGTGGTTTGATACTACCAAGAACATGTACATATTGTAAGTTGCTTTGGGCAAAAGCATCTGCTAGTATGCCATTTCTGACACATTATATTACATCATTTAGCAGACGCTTTTGTCTAAAGCGACTTAAAATAAGTACATGTTGTCGGTAGTATCACGACTGTATATCACAGCCACAGCCAACTAAACCTTAACCTCTTTAGCGCTGCAAACCCACCGGCAGGTTCACTGCGCAGTCTGCGCAGTGAACTGTCGCAGGATCAGTTTTGAAGCTAGCGGTTAGCTTTCAGTATCAACAGAAACTACACGCTACGCCCTAGTGTACATACAGTAGCTCCAAAGTCGGCTACCTTTTTTGACAAAAGTAAATGGGTTTGACTAAATTCAAACGGGTCCCCTGACCTCTCACATCAAGATATATGAATGGAACTGGGCTCCTTAGAACCGCAAAAGTCTCTGTCAGCCATACCAGAGGTAAACAGCTACACAGGCCTAGGTCCTAGAGGGTGACGGCTCTGCATGCAGCGAAAATATGTTATCTTCGTCTTTTTTCCGTTTCCTTATTTCTGCACACTGTGGTACCTAAACAGTCATGGAATTGTATAATATTGGGTATTGCTAGAAAGGTGAGACTCCTGTGAATCCAAAGAGCCCAATTGCATTCATGTGGGATGAAATATGGCCTCATAGAAACCATTTCAATCTGATGACAGCATTTTTTTTTACTTGACCTTGCTGTATAAAATTACCTGACCTCTAGGATAATCACAGCCTCATGAAACTCTAGACCCAAAATCTAGACACACAGACCATTCAGACAATGTATGGGATGTCCAGGTACATTGAAGATAAGTGGGTTTTTCTGAGCCATTTTCAGAAAAAAGTGCTTATCATACAGTCGTCGAAATTGTCAAATTCACACAAGTCTCCAATTTTCTAAAGTTTTTCAAGGTCATGAGGTCTTCAGGTGGTATTTTGGGGGGATTTTTGAACCTTTTTCCCCATTCCGGGGTGGTCAAAAATGGCTAGAAAGTTTACCAAGCTGTATAATTAATGGTATCAACCCACAACCTTGTGCAGCAACTAATCACACATAATTGAGCATGGGATTGCCCATCATTTGGTATGAGTATAATGTTTAAAGCCCCTTTACACTCAAAATAGTAATACTTTTACCAGGTGCAATTAAAAATATAATGTTTACTACCTTTTAATTGATAGAAAAGGGTCTCAGCTTTCTGAAGGTGTAAGGCACTTGTATGTGGCACCAACTGCTGACCCACACTACCCCCAAAACTCCACCTCCACCTCACTTGGGACCCAAGAAATGGGCCTGAAGCTTAAGAGGTTAAGTGTTTCCGATTCGCCTATAAAAACTTATAAGAGTACTCTGTCTCCTCTACAACAATATTTGTAATATTATTATTATTTTCGCCGCGGCTGAAATGGCAGTGAGAGTGAGGACGCTTCTCTACCTGTCGAGGTTACTTTTAGCCAAGCATTTAAACTCCTAGCCGATCCCTCAACCCCCAAAAGAAGGGGGTTGGGCCCCCAGGCGCCATGTTGTGGCTGCCCACTGCTCCTAAAACAGTTCGGATGGGTCAAATGCAGAGGACAAATTTCCCCCACAGGGATCAATACACTGAATCTTCTTCTTCTGAATATCATGGCTAAGCAATTTTAACATTATTCTCGGGTAATTTATTATGCACAATGGAGGTGAAAGGCAGCATTCTTTTGGTTCTGGACATCAAAACACATGAACCCACGTTATAGTGAAAAGATAAATAATAAATAAGTGTTGCATTTTAGAATTGGAAAGTATTTTTTAGCCAAAATAGTCTGTAGTAATCAGTAAAAAGTCAATTTACTTTAATGCCAGTGGATGGACTGGTGGCGAGCACCATCACTGGTTGTATAAGTTTGGGGGTCATTTAAAATTTTTTTCCCTCGCTCCACTGAATACTCCATTGTGTCCTCCTGTTTAGGGTTATCGTGGCCACCTTAACCACTATGGTTAGAGGATATGATGATCTCTGAAAGTAATGTCAAGTGCATCGCAAAATACACGTTAAGTCCTTTCATATATTCATTTATTTGTCATATACATTATATATTGTTAGCATATGTCAATATACATATATATTGGTTCAGCAAGGGGGGCAACACCTCTAATTGCTTCTCCATTAAAGCCGATTTACCATACACCCCCCCCCTCCTCCATTCTCTTACCTCTCCTGGTGATGATGATGCGAAGCAGCGGATTGGCTGAGGACACGGCCTTGTGGAAGTTGTCGTCGTTATTGATGGGCAGAAGGTCGCCGTGGACGTCGGCGTACCCCAGCAGTACATCCACACCATTTATGCGGTGGATGGTCTGCAGGAGGCGGTAGAACTCCTGAAAGCCCCCCGAGCCATTTCGCTTCAGGGCGAAGCGCCGGTATTCTGCATCAAACTGCAAAGGTATGGAAGGAAGGGGGTTACAACTGCAAACACAAACATGTTTTGCTTCCAAGTCGACGCCGAAATTCAGTTTACATGTAAACTACGACGGATTTAGACATATGCACTTTAAGGCGCCCAAGACACATTGAGGAGAGATTGTGATCCGATCACCCAAACCACCTCCAGAGGTTGTTGGGGTTGCTAATAATACACGTTCCGTTAATAACTACACCCCCATTTTCCATTGAGGGGACAATTCAGGGGGAAAGTAAAAGTCAGAGAGTCACGGTGGTGACACACAAGCCTTTTGCGGGGGCGAAAGCAGTTCATTCTAGTCACCCCTACGGACACAAACCTAATTAGGTGTTCAGAATCTTTACAGATTTGCTGCCACAAATCCAGGTAAAAGAGTGTCAACTTTTTCTGTTGTCTCACCGATTAGTTGTCTATGTTCACATAGTAAAATCTGTCTGTCTGTCCCATTGTCATTAAAGTACACACGTTAATCACGTGTGACGATACTTAACAAGTTAGACCTGCATCCCAACAAACATGCAAATATATAAGCAGACAAACACACCCACACACTGCAAAATATGTCAAAGGAAAAAATAAATACTTCAAATAATACATATACTAATACAAATAATTCAGGTAAGGTTACTTGACAGAATTTGTTTAAAAAATCTTGTAATAGAAGTTATTTTACGGTCTTAAAAATGGTCCACAAAACATGTTATTCTAAAAATAAGCAAATTACATCTTTTGTCATGAAATTTCTTCAATCAGAGTACAGAGCATCAAAGGTCTGCTGTTCTCTTTAAAAAGTTACTTGTTTCACTTAACAAAATCAGAGGAACTCTCTATAGTTACTTTCCAAGTAGAAAAGGTGAAGAACTCATTTCTCAAAGATAGCCGAACAATCTTAAAGATATAATTCAAGGTCAAGACGAAAACAAAAAATTCTTTGTTCATTTTCAAAGATTTTTTTGTTTCTTTTTTTTCAGTGAGGATAAAACATCAGGGACAGAAGGGAAAGAAATATTGTATTGCAAGAATTGTTGTTTTGATATAATATATATGGTTGGAATTAAAGAAAACCAACTTCTGTGACATCTTTAATATAAATGTATTCATTTTTATTCATAAAACTAATGGATCAATATGACGTTATCAATGCATGCCTCTTGCTACATTTAACATGATTAGCTTATCAAATGTTATGGCGTATTCAGACCTGTAATTACTTTGCTTTGTTCCGATTCAGGGAATAATATTTTAATTAGTTGCACTTTGATCAGTGTTCACACTGCAAGGGTTAGCAAGCCATGTGCTTGCAAACTGTTTTGTGATGGTGGCAGTGCGCACAACCAACATCGGCTAGGTTTGCTTGGAAGGGTTTGGGGTCTCCGGCCACTGGCTTTACAGTGCCCCGATCTTGCCGCTTCCCGGTAAGTTAGGATTTCCGGAAACCATTCTGAGTTTTCTTCGCCCAGAGAAATGCAAGAACCGAGGCTTCTTTCTACTCACCGCTGCCAGAAGATCCGGGAGCAGTAAAGGATCCATCAGAAAACTCAACTGTATTCCAAACAGTCCACAGACACGGTGTGTGTTTCTCCGCTTCTCTCCCGGTGCACTCCACATCTCTCCCCAGACATGGTACGTGTTCTAAATAATAATTAATTATTATTTAGAACCCGGCCGCAAGTGAGTTGTATCGGGTTGTTGGGTCGTTGCGTTCTCACTGCAAACAAACCGCTCCGTGGAGCAAATGCAACCGCACCGAGACCACCCTTGCGATCTTGGCGCGGTTGATTTGGTCCGGAACAGAGTGCGATTGCTGTGTTCACATGTGCCCAAACGAACCGATCTAGGGGGGTAAACACTCCAGGAATGAGAACAAATGCTCCAAACAAGCCAGATGTGAATACACCCTTAATCTCGTTTAATGCCTCGTATAAATCTCTCGCACGTGGGATGAAGGGCTTATAGCAAGGGTTCCCAAGGGTTCCTTAAACCCCTGGCTTGTAACGCTTTATTACAGGCTGTCTTTTCTTTTGTTTTCCCTCGCGTCTCATCAACTGCGTCACTGCAGAATGCTGTCAGGTTAGAATGTCGCGGTCTTGGAATGTTGTCACCTAACATTTCTGGAAACACTTATCAGTATCAGACATGGTGGTGGTGGGGGGGGCAGCTTTTAGTTGTTATTATCAATGTAAGTGAAGCTTTTTCACTCCAAAAACATGCGCTAACATCCAATAAAAGCTGAGCAAATAAAACATCCTACACCTGTCTTACTTTAACGGCTGAAAGTTAGCCCAGTTTTGCAAATTAATCAATTAAATAAGATGTGGTTTATGTCAAATGTTTATTCCAGGGAACAGTTTTGAATACTGATATTGCAATAGCAGCTCAACAGCAACTCTCCTTATTACAAGAATCTCTAATCTTTTTTTTTTTTTTATCAAATTTGTATGGTCCACACTATTTTAGTCATATGATTAATTTGAGGTGGAAAAGACTAAATTAATAATGTGTTATCTTATGGTATAATATCTACTTTTAACATAATTTCATGAGGTGAAAATATAAATATTTTTTGTCTCTCCAGGACGGATGATGCAGCATTAATTGAGATTATTGTGGTGGGACATCTAAAATGTGAAAACCAATATCTGAATGATTTTTCATGTCATTTCATGTCAATTTTTCATGTCATCACAGGACTAACAGAAAATTGTGATTTGACAGAAAAATTGCTGATTCGCCTGCGTATTTTTCAATAGTACTTCTTGCTGCAATGAATCACTCTGCCATCCATTGACAAATAACTGATTATAGCAGCAAAACTTCAAAATGTAAAACTTTGACCATTTTGCAAATGAGCGACTACAGTCATTTGACAAGTCTATTAAGCAAGTCAGGTACCTGTATAGAAAAATCCTCCAACACAAAACTTTTGCTTGAAGGAGAAAGTTACACAATCCATTATTGACCCTAGACTAGACCTTAGTAGTGCTGAGAATCTGCTTTGTTTATCACTGGCTGCCATGGTGCTGCTCATGGTTTCTCACCACCATTCACCCCTAAAAATTGAATGGGAAAGCAGGAAGTGAAATTGGTCAGAGAATGTCCTCAGCTCCCACTTTGTTAATTGATCCAACATGTAATTCTGACAAGAACTATCCACACTTTCTAATTTTGTTTTGCGTTTAGAGGCAAGACAGCCCTACTTATAGGTTGGGCTAAACAGCCCCTCTTAGATGTAACTAGTTGTATGGAAAGTTTCCTCTACAGAAGCTTTCAGTAAAAGTGAGTATAGACCAGTGTTTTTCTACCACTGTCCCACGCCACACTAGTTGCGCAAAATATAAATTAGCTCTTGTGTCGCAAGATGAAAATTGCAAGGCTGTACCAATTCATCAATTCCAGCCAGGATAACAGCTCTGTGTTCAACAAATAAAGCTCAACTTTCACGCTGAAAGTGAGAATTATTAGGAGATGAGTTTTTAGTGGTTAAGAGGATAGTGGTGTGCCATGGGATTATTTAATTGTAAATAAGTGTGCATACACACAGAGAGAGAGAGAGAGAGAGAGAGAGAGAGAGAGAGAGAGAGAGAGAGAGAGAGAGAGAGAGAGAGAGAGACCTGGCAACATAGTAATGTATGGAACACACCCGTGAAGGGGGGGTGTGTGTGTGCTGAGATGATGGGGTGGCATCTGGCTGAAATGAGAGTTTGCTACTGGTTTCAACATCAATGGCTCAAAAATGACTCTCCTTCAGGTATGGAGGAATTCCAATTCACTTGTATGAATTTTAATAGATAGCATCTGCTGCGATGGAAAGCTACCTGATTTAAAAAAAATCTTTTGTTATTACCTGTCTTTGGCGCTCCTGATGCAGGCTAAGTATGTAAGGTGCATGTTCGAATTTACATGGGGGTAAATTCAAACATGTTACCCCCACTTTACCTGGGGGCACCGGTTATGGGTTCACTTCTCATATGGTGGCACATTGAACAGACAACGAAAATCTATTCTGAAGGGTTAAGTAAAATTGGGCGGATTGTTTAATCATTGAATAAGCATGAAAGCATAACGGGCCAGATTTAACTACCGGTATGTTGTAAAATATGTTATGGACCCCGTAACATGTCTCGCGGGCCGGATGTGGCCCCCGGTCCTGTGGTTTGACACCCCTGAATCAAAGGGACTGCCACCGCGTCAGTCTTTGAGGGGGCGCCTCGTTAACGAAACCGCCTCGACACAAACAAAACAGACACACACACACACACAGGTCGGTCTGTGTGTAGAATGCGTGAGTGTCATAATGTCACGCGATGGGAACCCCACCGTTCCGCCTGCGGCAGAAAGCTGCAGCAGCAGGCGGACTAGCCTACCGTACAGCCCGACACGGATCCCGTGTAGGTCTTAACATAAACCACCGCCCGTCACCCTGATAATTCCAGCCGCCTTCTCCATCAGCCCCATACTCACTTTGCTCTTGACCTCCACTACGCTGTCGGCGAGTTTGAACGGCGTCCGCTGCTGGTGTCTCGACATGCTGTTGTCCGGTTGCGGCACTGCGGATAAGGTCATCCACGGGATTTGTTAGGTTTTTTGTTCCTTTCCCCTCGGGGAGAACGCGAAACGAAACATCAAAATGTTCGACGGAACAGAAACGAATCGCCCATCGTTCGTCGGTTTTTTTTGGGGGGGGTGTTGCTAAACAGCTAGAAGTCCGTTGCTTATCCTGTCGTTCGTCGACGCGACGGCAACGCGACGCGGTGGTTAAGCGAAGGCGGGAAAAGCAACCGTGACAGGTGTAACGAGACGGACAGAATGAAACGTCGCCTCGGTCCGCTGACGAAACCTCTCCCCCCACTGGCGAAGGAAAATGATGGCCCTCCGTTCACACCTCCAGTCTCCCCTCCTTCAGGTTCCTCCTCCTCACTACGGGCAGAACCAAAACAAAGCCAACAGACAGCGCGTAATGGACGGGGGCGGGGCGTCCCGGTTTAATAGAAGAACAGAGGAGGCGTGGCTTATTATTATTATTATGATTATTATGATGATGATGATGATTATCATTATTATTATTATTATTATTATTATTTATTTATTTATTTATTTATTTATTTATTTTTTTATTTTAGCAG
>OMKR01063998.1:0-13325 GCA_900302355.1 Cyttopsis rosea
GGTCAGTCTGGGCTGTTAATTACCAGTGTGTCTCGTTAGTAAGATGTGCTTTACACAGCGGTGGGCCCCGGCCACCCCACTGCTAACGCCCCCCCACTATTAAGTCTCACCAATTACTCTAATCAACGTGGAGAAGAAACTAAGCACTCCTTTGTAAAAACCTGCTAATTAAGACACACATGGTCAGTCATTCGCTGCGCTGGACTTTGCCTTTGACAAGCGCTGCCACGGCACTTCGGCAGCTCTTCGCGCTGCCTTTTTTAAAGAATTTCCCTCGGGATAATAAAAGTATCTCTCATCTCATCTCATCTCATCTTTTCGGGATGGGACACAAGTCTGCAAGCGGTTTGTCGCGTGGAAAGGTGGCTGTGGTCCACAGCATGTGTGACAAAAAAACAAACACGTGCTTTCCAGTGGTCGTCTCTGCGTGCAGGTTCAGAGGAAGCGTTTTTCTTTGTACAAAGGGTGCCTGGCAGTTCAAAGGGTTTTGCTCCCTCGTTTGAAAAAAAAAAAAAAAGAAAAAAGAGCAGGTGGAGGAAAAAAAAAAAAAAGAAACCACGAGGGAAATAGAAAGATACTAATATACGATGCACTTTCACACTGAGCAAAAAGGTTACCGTGTCTATAATTTATTCATCTGGGGGAGCACACTGCTTTTCCAGTCATTTCCACTGAGCAACATCTTCTGATCAACCTGGGGGAACGTGACATGAATGTTGGGTGCAGGCCAGGGTGATAACTCTAAATGCGATCGTTCACCGTTGTGAAATCAATTTGAGATTTTGCCGCGATTTTGACTAAATTATTGAAGAAATACGACCTAAACAATTTCCGTCATGCAAGTACAGTGGAGTGAAATGATAAAGGGCGAACTCTGAAGGCTGCACGAAACAAAGTACGTCTAAATCAGAAAAAAAGATTTATACATAAGAAGGCGAAAATATAAAGAAAAAATATCCATAATTAAAATGTGATTCGATGTAGAGTATGCAGAGTGTGACAGTGTCTATCAGGCAATAATTGTGTACAGTGTGCAATGGGGGAATTTAAGCCTTAAAAAAAAAATAAAAAAAGAAACACGTTAATTCTCCTTTTCAAAAACGGGAAGCTCACAAAATGAGGGGAGCCAACATTTTAATTAGGGCTGAAAAATAGAAAAACCTAACTTTGAGAAAAAAAAAATGTTAATCCCGAGTGTAGAATTTGTCTTTGAAGGTGCTAAATACATTAGGGTGAGAGGTTTTTGAACAAATACATGTGTAGCGTATCTGTGTATCTCTATTAATGTGTGTGTGCGCTCGGTATATACAATCACTCAATTGTAGTTGTATGCAAGTACAAGCACGTCAATGTCAGCAAAATGTTCCGATATAAATAGACCCATGAGTCAGTGTTTGTGCCAAGTTTGTGGAGAAGTGCAAGGTAATCTAAGGTACACCACCGACATCAGGATTTGCTTTCCCCTTGTCAAAAAATAAACTGTGGGGCAGATGGGCTGGGAACTGCATCTTTTTTTTTTTTTTTCTTTTTCTTTGCCATCCTCACTTGCGTTAATTTTAGCCCAGAGCTGGCACAACAGCAGCTGTTGGGAGCTCGGAGTGACGTGAAGGAATGGAAAGAGGCAAAGGAGGAGCGATCTAATGAGAGAGAGACAATATGAAGAAGGGGACGAAAGAGGAGGATGAAAGGAGACGAGCAAGAGAAGCGAAGAAAAGAAGAGCACAAAGAGAGAAAAGAGCAAAATGAAAAAAAAAAAAAAGAAAACCAGAAAAAAAAAAAAGAACAAACAAGCAGACAAATTGTCTGCTGTGTCTGCGTCAAATCGGGCGTCGGCGCGGGTGAGGAAAGGGCTCTAAGACGGAGGGGTGGTTCTGCGTGAGTGACTGATGGGAGAGGCGATGGGGGAGGACAACCTCGGCTTGTCTAAACGCACAGTGGTGTGCCGGGCTTGGCGCCTCTTCATCACTGTCCGTCACCGCTGTTCCTGACACCTCAATGTCAGCGAGAGTGGAAGCCAACTGACACCAGCGGGCGGGACGGCCAGCGGCGCGGGGAGCGGGGGAGGACGGGGAGGCTTGGCAAGGGTCCCAAAAACTGTGGATCGTGTCACAAGCTGTTTTGAGAGGCGTCAGTAGGAATAGAGGGGGGAAATAGGTGTGTGTGTGTGTGTGTTTGCTGCATATTTACCACCCCTTGTGTATCGCTCTCAGAGTGAGGAGCTTTAAAAGATTGAGTGGGTGTGCATGTGTGTGTGTGTGTGTGTGTGTGTGTGTGTGTGTATATGCATGGGGCCGCTGTGTATTTGTGTTGCTCCCCCACATCTATATATCATTAGGCTTAACACTGACTTGCTCGACCCAGACTCCAGATCCCTCCTCGGGAGCCCAAAGAATCATGGTCTTGTCCATGGAAGCGGAAAGCAGGCTGAGCGGCTGTTGCAACTTGCCCCCTGTAGAGGACGACAGAGAGCAGGCTCTGAAGAGAATCCACACAGTATAGAAGCGGTCAAAAAAGTACACAGCAGGGACAGAGAGAAATGCAGCGAGTCCAGAACTCATCTTTCCATCCCTTGAAGAGAACAAACTACCTTTAGCATTAAAAAGACAACACCTCGCGGTACCTTTGTGTGAGGGCGGCTGCCAGTGGACTCCATAGACCCAGTTCTCGTGACCTGCTAGGACCGTCTCCAGGGAAACTGCAAATACTGAGGAGACAGGGGGCCCAGAGATAAATAGTGAGTCCAGTAAAGCAGATACAAGGACACACTGTGGAAAGGAGAGATGGCCTATTCCTGCTTTGAAAGAGGGAATACTGTATCCTCATGGATGAACAGTGGAGAACACCTTTTGGCTCCACATGCTGGTGCAGCCATTTGAATCTACGTTACACAATCTGATGCAGACAATGAATTTCTCCAGTTAGTTAACTAATTACCACCCCTTTAGAATCAAGCCTAGACTATGTCTGGTTGGCTCACCTCTTTCCTTCACTTCAAAAACGTCCTCTTTCATTTTGATGATGGCCTGATTGTCCTCTGTGCAGACATCCCTCCCAGGCTTGGCCCGCAGCCTCCACACCCGGATTAGACAGTCCTGGGCACAGCTGGCTAATAACAGCTCTCCACCTAAACAAGAGGGGCAAAGTGAAAGAATAGAGGCGTAGAATTTAAAATAAATCTTATAATTTTAACTGACTTTACCTTTGTTTATATATAGACTGATTATATCTTTTTTTATTTGGTCACATGCTGGGAAATCAATTTTTTAAAACAGTTGGCAGTTGACAGTTGAATGGCTGTAATATATTGAAAACCACATGGAGGAGTTCAAACGCACTGTCATTTCGATAAATTTCAACATAATGAGAGTTATCCAATTAAATATTTACTGTTCTAAATAGGAAGTAGGTTATTCTGACTAATGACTTTAGAATTAATGTGGATATGCTAGCACTGAACTGGATGAGCTGCTGAACATTTTCTTGCAGCTTTCACTGGGTAAGAGATTAATCATTACAAGACAAGAACATTTGGTTTCCTCCATTGAATCCTTGGTATAAGGATTAAGTAAAATATAAAGTTTGCTATAATCAAGTGACAGGGAGTATGCCGCAGTGGTGGGAGGCTGAATGAGTTTTTAAAAATTTAATGAAAACTTTCAGCCTGCAGCCTGGTCATAACAGAACCGGAGAATGACTTCTATGACCACTCGCACAGAGGGGACAGGACTTTCGCGATTCCTATGGGGAATGCATAAGAATGCACTTTCCGTCTCTCCGCAGGCTCTAAGCGGTGTGGAGTAGGTCAGAGACTGTGAGTAGGATGGGGACACCGGTGGAGAGGGCTGGTTAAGGACATGAAATGGTTTTGGCGCAGCCACAGCAGCACAGTAATGAAGTGCCACTAAAGAGGGTTACACAAGTAGTGGAGCCACAACAACATGTACTGGTATGACACTATGGCAGGTCAGGTCAAAATTAGACATGGCATAATAATTTATTTCATTAATTACATGTTTTCCTTCATTATGCTGCTATATTCATACCGCATGATGAAATTTCATCAAAGCAATCTGGGCGGTGCGAGAATTAAGAATCCGATTAACGTGATGTATTTAAGAAGAAAGTCATATTGAGAAACATTTTAGTCCGAATTTTTGCTGAAAAGATCACCTAGAATAAATGATAATATGAGGTCTTAAATATTTGCTAGGATTTGATATGGTCTATTAAAATGATTCCACATTATTTCAATGTGGTGATTCTCAGATTCTTTAATATGGTGTTTTGGTAAATTGTATAAAATTCTTTGTTTGTGTTAATGATTAATTCTACCATATTGCTCAGTTCTACAGGTAAAGAATCTCTTGTTCAAAGACTCAAGTAGTGTTGCTCACCTACTGAAGCCCACTCTACTCCACGAACCCAGTCCTCATGTCCTTGCAGTGACATAACTTTATTGAGCTTGAAAGAGAGGGAGAGAGCGAGAGCGAGAGAACGAGACAGAGAGACAGAGAGAGAGATATTAATGTTTCTGTTTTCCTAAGGATAGTTACTATAATTAGTAGTCACATATGCTTTCCTAAGGACAAAATTACTATATCGGATCTTACCTGTCCATTAAAGTGTGTGTACAAATGGACCCTGGAGTCGTCACCCCCGCAGGCCAAAATAGGAACTGCAACAAGTGATGACGAGATTAAAAGGTTACCAGACCTGTACGTGAACTCATTGTGACAGGCTGCATACAGTTACGGCGATGCTCTCATTCTTTTTATTTATAGAGCAGGTGCATCATCAAACATAGGAGAGGCATGTGAAAGACAGAGGTAAAATGAGGCGAGACACTTCAATAGTGTATTGCATTTTGAATGTGACATTCAGTTACAGGCAATAAAGAAGTGCTGTAAATTGAGATGGATGACATGAGAGGACAGATATATGTAGGTCTGCATGGCAATGGCTGAGGCTTACCTCTGCTGCCTGGCAACAGCGCCAGAGAAACATCCATCATGAAACCACTGCCAAATGATATAGTATGGAGGCACTCAGCTGAGGAACACACATACATAAGGAATTAGCTGTTAAACTGCACCATGAGTCACCCTGCCGCACAAGAAAATAGAATTCTGTTCATGCTTTATTGACAAGTGATTCTAAATTTAGGATTCTTTAGTACGACTCCATTGGCTAAGCTGGAGTAAGTGGAGTAAGCCGCTGTGAGTTCCTTTAACAGTATCTGTGGGGAACTACTTGCCAAAAATGCATGCACAGAGGCTGGCATAGATACAGAGGTACATGCACAACAGTACTTAAAAGGTACAGATTCTCAGATTCTTTAATATGGTGTTTTGGTAAATTGTATAAAATTCTTTGTTTGTGTTAATGATTAATTCTACCATATTGCTCAGTTCTACAAGTGATTCTAAATTTAGGATTCTTTAGTACGACTCCATTGGCTAAGCTGGAGTAAGTGGAGTAAGCCGCTGTGAGTTCCTTTAACAGTATCTGTGGGGAACTACTTGCCAAAAATGCATGCACAGAGGCTGGCATAGATACAGAGGTACATGCACAACAGTACTTAAAAGGTACAGATTCTCAGATTAAAAGGTACAATATGTAACATTTCAGCATTAAAATTTAACAACAGTTTTCAAACCCAGAGAAATCCGTAATTTCAATGTTTGTAACGGAGCGTTTCATTAGGCCGCCTGTCATGGCATCTATCCCCTTCACCCCCTCTACTGCTAGAACTTTCGGGGCAATACCGGATGTTATGTCAGAGGACTCGACGTAACTTTTTTTTGTTTTTCAAAACTTTCTTCCTACTCCAATATTGTTTGTATTGCTCTACTATGACTCTACTAACTATTGTTTGACGGAGCAAGTTTATATATTGCCGTTTGCTGTGCGTTCTGCAGCAGAAGCAGTCCCTGTAAAGCGCCCACGTGACAACTGAAGACTACAACTCCCATGATCCCACACTGCTTCTGACGTCATCCGACTTTTTGTTATTGTTTTGATTGAGAGACCACCTAGCGGCAGAAATTACACATTGTACCTTTAAGTTGGGCGATATGTAAGCAGTATCGTCATAATCAAGGGTGAAATGTGTACGTTAATTATACATTACTATCCTCATTAACATATTCTGATATATTTAACCTGGCTTCACCACTTGGTAAAGTATTGTTAGAAAAAGTCCAAAATTAAATGTAAATTAAGGATGGAACACATACACATTTCAACACAAAAAAAGTGTGTAGTCTGACGTTGATGAACCTCATTTCTCAGCGACCCCTTGGCTTTATTTTGTTACCTTTTCCCGCTTCGACGAGCCACAGTCTGACGGTAGAATCTGATGCCGAGGACGCCAGCAGGATCTTTGAGTCCTCCAGGTAGACGCCATCCACAGCGCACACCGGACCGGTATGGCCGGTGCACTCCACCGACTGGCTGAACTGGCGACGGAAGCACAAACGCGTTTTAGAAAAGCGGCATAATAATAATAATAATAATAATAATAATAATACGACAACATCTGTTGCAAACATCGCATCCTGGCTCAGCCTCATTGTTCGCCGGTGCACCTTCCCATCTTGAGCCTCCCAGAAAATAAGACGGTTGTCCGAACCGCCAGACACGAGGGGGTTTGCTGCACCTAGGACAATGGAAAATGGAAGACTATGGGTAAAATTTCCATAAGATGAAACACAGGCTGGTCAGATCCATTTAAACACAGCGACTCTGAACTGTAACTCCTCGAATCAACCTCCACCATCCATCAAGGTGGATGATGATGAATATTTTTTGGGGGGAGGTGGAGTAATATAGTGAGATGGCAGGATCAAGGCGGGGCACGTTATTTAAAACCACCATGCAGGCAAGCCCACGATGCGCCACCCACAGTGTCCACGCCGCCCACAGTGTCCAGTGTCCAGTGTCCACCCCCCTTACTCACCACCGCCGTCTTCCCTGTGAAGCCACTGGACCGTGTTCACTCTGCCCGTGTGCCCGTTCAGCACAGACACGACGCTCCTCTCCTAGAAAGCGGAGCGGTTGTTGGGTGGTTGTGTGGCAAGGCGCTCGGTAGCTGTGGTTGCGTACAACGAGAGCGATGCCACGGGGCTGTCGCGTCGCGTCGCCAAGTTCCTCTCTTACCTGCGGGTCGTAGAGAGCCACCGAGTTACACGTCCCGAAGGCGACGATTCCCCCGCGACTCCAGGACAGTACGTGTGGGCTTCTGTTCGCACAGCACGCAACATGGCATGTTTGTATCACGGGCGCCGCCATATTGGAAAGTAGAGTTGCGGCGCTGCCGTAAACGAGGACGTAGGAGAGAGACGCGTTGACACGTGTCGTAAAAAAAAAATAAAAATAAAAACCTTCCGCAGCAATCCGTCTAAAATGTTCTTTTTATTGTTATTTTTTTTTCATCTATTTCAAAACCTTTTACTTATTCGTTTGTGCTTCTATTAACGCAGAATGTATCGCAGCGAGTGTTTGCATAGTATATGTACAGATTTTTATTTCCTACTTATTTCCACGTTCATCTCCAAAATGTCCAAATTTTTTAGTTAATTTTGTGAGTGTGAATTGTTGATAGAGAGGTTTATCGTTTATTGTTAGTTTTTACATCTGTCTATCTGTCTATCTGTCTGTCTATTTGTCTATATATCTATCTATCTATCTATCTAACTGTCTATTCGTCTATTTTATGAACACAAGTGTCATATACAGGACTGTCCAGTAGATGGCCCCCGCCAACAACATATTTTAGTTAGTTAGCTGTGCACGCTTCATTAAAAATAAAAATAGGATTAAAAAAAAAAGAAAAGAAATGAACAATAATACCGAAGGGTATCTAGCAAACATTATTGTCAAGTGTCTGACAATGTCGACTAAACGATCATTGTCATTAAAACACAATTATAACACGGCAAGGTAACCAAAAATGAATTAAAACCAAAGTAAATTGAATAAACAGCTTGTGTGTTAACATTGATAGCTTGAATCTATTGTACTGAAAGTGAGAATGAGAATCGGCTCGATTCTCGCACTGTCTGACATTGTGCTGTGCTGGAGTCACAATGCTCCATAGGCTACTTGCTTCACAATTCCTTCCTGCATTAATTGATTGCAACTGAGCTGTTAGACAGGAACGCCGCTTGTTAGACAAAGCCCCCGGGGCCTGTTTGATTTACAAAGGTTCTGTCAAAAAGAGTTTTTAGTTAAGGACTTTATGTGAGCCATAGAAAATATATTTTGTTTCTTGTGAACCCATGAGACAATGTGATATATTACAATGCTAATCTAAGGCAGACCTGTAACAGCATGCAGCAGCCTTTCATGTGACTGACAAGGAGAGGGAGAGTGGCTCCAGAGAATTGGCATTTGAAGGACTCGTCACCAGCCCTTGACTATGAATTAGGCTTTGCTCCTCTCGTTGTTGTTGTCCCCTGTCGTAGGCCTCGGTGAGCCAGGCTGGTCGGGGCGAGATGACCTCTGGAGCATGGAGCATGGAGGATTCCTCCAAAAAAATGCCACGAGGTGAAAGCTGGGAAGTGGCCAATCGGTTGTGTCTGTTAAAACTTCTCTGACAGCCTTTGGACAGTTTCAGCAACATATATAGGGGCATCTCCCTTACATTCTCCCATAACCATAATAACAAACGGTTGTTTATATTCCATCCTTTCTAAACCATGATGACACAGGCTGCCCTTAACTTGCTTCTCCCAAGATCCTGGACCTTTGCAAAAAACCCATTGGTCCTTCCTACTGTGATATTTGACGGACAAGCAAGATAGGAAGATACTGTGGGCGAGGGGAACATTCGTTTATTTTGTACTTTAGGTACATATTAGCCTGGCATTGCCAGACCAATTCGCAAATGCATATTGCAATCTGCCAGAGCAAATGAATCATGAGCTCGCAGATTGGTCTGGTTCCCAGGCTAGGGCCATACAGTATAGTTTCTCTACCCCTTTACTATCTGTAGATCCAGACATTCCCACAAGCAGATTTAAATCAGACCTTCCCCATTTATTCTCACAAATTGTGTTTTTCCAGCAGTTCTAGTATTGGGATCCTTTGTGGAGGTTAAGCATGAAATACCTTTTAAAAAGTATGTGTGAGATGTCCTTGCTATTTACATTGCGCAGTAGCATTGACTAGATCCGACTATCCACTACACCAACGTCTACTACACACTCTTACAGCCAGTAGCTGTGGTATTAATCAGAGATGGCACAATCTCTTCTCCGATGCAGCCAATGGATATTATCTGCATAATAAATGATTCCCTTCATTATCTGAATACAGGTGTGAAAGGTTTAGGGAGCAGGACCTCGCTAATTACTGTGTCCTACAAAACTGAAGCAGTTGTGTGCGATTGTGTGTCCGTGTCTGTATACAAGAGCACTCGCTGTGTGTGTGTGTGTGTGCACATAACAATCAGGGTCTATTGGGAAACAGGAAAGGGAGTTTATCTAGTTCTTCAAAGCTATGTAACTATTTACAGAGCAATTAAATTAAATCCATTTCTTCAAGAAAGTTCCAGTACATTATCCTACTGAGCCGGTACTTATCCAAAGTTACTGAGTACTGTTGAAAGGAGTGTGGAATGAAAGGGAAATGCAATAAATGAGTAATTTGTGGATTTTCAATTAATCCATAAAATTTACGTTACGAACTTTAATTAATTACAGTCTTATTTACACTTTAGTGTAGCAGAAATCTGTATGCAGATGTGTTATAACTCAGAAGAAAGAGGCATTTTAAAGAATGTTTTCCTTAGTTTTATTTAGATCGCTGGTTTTGGAAATAAGCATGCAAACATAATGCAATCTGAATGCTGTTGAGTGGTGCTGGGGACAAAGAATTTTGTTTTCCTCAGATCAGTTCCTCTCGGAACAGGGCTCCCTTTCATTCCCTCCCGACTCATTCAGCATTGACCTGATCACCATGACCTGTAGCCTGTGAGAGCTGTGAACTTGTGCCTCCATTATGTCCAGAGCTTAAATTAAGCAACAACCTAGTAGAACAGAGCAGCAGAGTAGACACTTAGAAAAGGTGACACAACGAGAACATGAAGGGAACAGGAAACAAAGGCTTGTTGTGGTGGGAGGGTGTAATGGAGGGAGGCTGCAAAGCATCTGTAGGTGGGTGGTAGCCAGCTTCCTGTGGTTGTTAGGTTGGGGGGGGAGGATCATTTGGTTGTTGGCAAGCTCTGTGTAGTTTGTTAAGAAGGTCCCTGTGAATATTTTGGGAAGGTTCATGAGGTCGTCCAGGAGGTCCATGTGGCTGTTGAGGAGGTCTTCTCATCGGAGCGGGATAGGATTTGGTGGTCCCCGTGGCTGAGCTGGAGGGGGAGATGGTCTCCTTAGCTGTGCAGGTGGACTCCAGCATGTGGGGAAGACTCTTCATTACAGGTTCCGTCAATACCATCAGCAATTTTCTTTCCAAATCAGTTACACCTTCATTCACATGGCAGGGGCACATCTTTCTGTGGGTCCATCAGAGAGCCAGATCAACTGTGATTTAGTTTGTTGTCAGTTAGAAGTTAAATTAACTGCAACAAACCTGTATCTCGCTTCACAGAAATCCACAAGCTCCATAGCATCAGCTCATCAGCAACACTGAAACTGTTATTTGAATGTCCGTCTATATATAATAAGTGTCTGTGTTCATTTAAGTGTATAGACTCCCACATCAGAGCCAACAGAGGCGATCGCAGTCAGCAGTTGATGGGAACAGAGCAGGGATGGGTGTGTGCCCCCATGTGTTGTGGTTGTGCAAAGCAAGATTACTGGGCTTGGTGCTGTCTGTGTGGTACTTTGCTGCTGCCGAGTTTTGTTTACAAGCAATTAAATGAGCCTTGTCCCTGAAGGCGTCTGGTTGGCAACAGCTCTAGCAGAATGGCAAATGACAGAGAAGTGCCGATAAACTTCACATTAACCTTTGCTTTCTGCTTTGGAATTTTTTTAATTGTCTGATTTCTATGTGGTTTGTAAATCAGGTGGTCGATGGGAGCTTGGAGTCAAATACGATAACCGTTCCTGTCTGCTATCTCAATCGACGTCCACATCTTTATCCCAGCCAGTAGTAGAACATTCGGTCTTGAATGTACGTAATGTAAAAGGCCAATTGTTCAAAGCACTTAATATGCATCCATCTGGTTTCAAACTCAGTTGCAGTCGACTACAATAGAACCGTGAGACTCCTCCAGGTATTATTCGAGGTCACTCATCAAGCAAAGACCACGTACCACAAAACCCCCATCGTGACACGTGACCTTGTCCTTCGCATCTTCCTCTTCCTCACAGGAGCCTTAAGGTCACTGCTCTACTGTGCGTGAGCAGCTTCAGGCGCAGGTCTCCTCCAAGGCAATGTCTGAAGCAACAAATTGAAGCAACGTTTTCTAAAGTGTTCATCTGTGAAATCAGGCTGGCGGGCTTTCAAGGCTTACCGCTGCCCCAGAGTTATTGTGCTTTGCAGATCTGCTCAAAAGTGTGATTTGTGGGATGAAAACTACAACGCAGACGACCAGTTTTAGGTTATTGTCCTTTCTAGGGACATCTGTTTATAGCTGTAACTCGAACTGAAACTTCTTCTGTTGTTTTAGTATACGCAGAAAAAAAAACACGTGCTTTCCAAACCTCGTGAAACCCACAATCGCATCTCTAAACCCCCCCCCAGCATCTACATATCCAACCGGGTTATGTCTGCGTGTGCTCGTTTCCCGTCTTACATCGCACAAAATCGTCATCTCTTTATAAGCTTTACATTCGGCTCAGCAATTTCTCTTCAAAGCGTTCTACAGCCAGAGGGAAGGATACTGAGGGAGAGGTACAGAGAACAGAGAGAGAAGGGATGGAAAGCCCACTTTTCTGAAGAGTGTAGAAAGAAATATTAGCAAGGCAATCACACAATGCCTAAGCATCTTTTATTTAAAGAGTAATACCCTCACACAATGTGGATGAGCACACACAAAAGGGAACTGACAGTTGAACAGGTTTTCAGCCAAACTGCCAAGGCCTGAAGTGGCCCAAAAAAAGAAAAAGAATAGAAGCAGAGAAGCAAATATTGAACACTCTAGAACAAATGGAATACAGCTCAGCTGTTTTCCTGGCTAGGGGCCAGAGTCCTGACAATATCAGTGGAGAGGAGAATTTTTTTTATTTTGCTGGTGTTATGCAGCTTTTGAAAAACAATTCCTCTGGGTGATAACTGTTTCTTATCACTGTTGCAACAATACATCATGTTGAGTACTTCACATATTGTTGTTACCAGAACTTTTTTCTTCATGAAGGGAAGAGTTAGTGCCAAGATGAGTCTTCACAGAGTACAGCCAGTAGCATCAGCAGATTGTTATCATCATATCACTGGGTTGTAAGCCTCAAAGTAGATTTAAAATGCTATAAGCCAGAGATGTTATCTAGTCAGCACTAAAACTAAAATATATATATTACAGCCAAACTGTGTTCATATTGATGCAGACATCTGATACATATCCGCATCTCTCTTTATCTCCTTCTATATTTATCTCTCTCTTTGTTTTCTAATCCGCTCTCCCTCTCTCTTTCCTCCTCTGTGTGTGTACATGGGTGTACGGTCTGTATAACTAGGGTTAAATGAAATCATAGCTCTGGGGTTTTAGAATAAACAATGGCTGAGGATGTTAGTGGCAGACACACACACACACACGCACACACGCACACGCACACACACACACACAGACACACACGCACGCACAGATTCCCACTAAAGCTTGAAGCTGAAGTTCTCAGTGGGAACTGTGATGCAGTGTTAATGTAGAATAAGTATAATCAGCGTAGTATAATCAATAGTGTGAGAGTAAGAATCCGTGTCACCACCGGCGGCGTTGTAAAGCACCAAAAAAACTACCAGGGAAGTGTAGGATGCTGGGGATTTGGAAGCGATGCATCTGAATAGAACAGACACATTGCATTACCTCTTTGTTACCTCTGGCCAATCAAAAAATATGTGGCTACTAACTTGGCTACTGAAGTAATTAAAAAAATTTTTTTAAACAATTTTCTTTTAACAAAATATTCTCACGGATTACTACTTTAACGCTGTGACGTAAGGGTTGGCGCCGTTCGGTGCAGCTGAAATGGGACCGACGCTTCACCCGGTAGCGGCCCTCGCCCGAGGCCAACCGACTCTGTGACTGTTCCCGTTACGAACGGTGCTTGTTTCGTTCCAACCCGAGTGAGATGCAACGAACTGCATCTCCAACAGGAGGGAGGGAGCGCGCATAGGAACACACAGCGGAGCGCGCAGATGCCAGCGCACCGATCGCTAGC
>OMKR01063999.1:0-11912 GCA_900302355.1 Cyttopsis rosea
CACAGCCCGGTGTCCCCCTAGACCGACCGATCCCTGGAAACGCTGGCGCCGGCCAAATGACAGAAAGTGTGAAGGTTAATAGACTGCGGTAACGACACGGCGGTTCCACTGTTTTTCTACCTCCTCCTAACCCCTTTCTTTGACTTGTGCATTTATTTTTGTCTCTTACTCCTACTTGTGAACACCAGCGTTGTTGCTCGCACTCGCTTTCCTTCAGGCAAGGTTACGATGATCCGACTTCGATGATCAATGATCTCGTCTTTCCACTGAATCGAGGTCAGATTATACATTATACAGTCATTTTACATTTGGACATTTCAGACCAGTCAGCGCGGGGGTTCGGCGTACGGGCGTGTACAGTGTATTTGTGTGTTCTACATGTTTGAGACCACTTGCAGGCCAAATGTGGATCCGCCGCTGGTGGCAATCAATCGCATCCATGTTCAAAGATGGAGTCGTTCTTTCACTCTTTTAAATAAGCTTTTAATTATTTATATAATTAGCTGCAGTACTGTGAATATATGTATGTATGATGCTGTTTGATATATATACATACATACAATTTTTTTTTGTTGTTGCATATTTTAGATGTTGAAGAGGAGGTTTTTCTTATTTGGGTCACATTGAAGGATTGGTTTGATTTTTGAGATGTGAGGATGGCAAACCAATAGTAATGCTTTTTAAATGCTTTTTAAATGCTTTTTAGAAACCTGTGTGATTTCTTCAAATGCAATATATATAATTCCATTTATTCTTTGAACTTGTATACCACACTTGATTTTTATTAAATAAAGTTGATTTTATTGAAACAGTTACCCTGGCATACTGATGATAAATACAAAGCGGCAAATAGCAAACGTGAAGCCAAACGGTCTTTGGATGCACTAAAATGTCAATTTTTATAACAAATGAGGTCACGTTAAATCCTTGTTAACCTCAAAATCGACTTGATAGCATCTGTAGTTTACAGCCGTAAACTATGTGCAATTTGAAGCAACTGTTCTGAGCTGTTTATTCGCAGATAATCTGAATTTATTTTTCTATTTTTGTGCTGGAGCATGCAGCAGCTGAAGCAAGATAATCAGATCAAAAAATGAGTCGTACCGACGCGGAGCTCTTTCGTAGGTGAACGCTCCAGAGAAATGTTTTGCGTTTATAGTCTGGCCGTAGGCCGTCACTTAACGTCGCTCTGAGCCGAGAGAAACGAGTTGACACTGATTTGGAAGAGGTCAGATTATGAGATCCAGGTGGGTTTTTTCTTCAGTCGCATTTGCGTTGACCTGTGGTGTGGTATTTGGACTCTGTGGGGGTGTGACAATCGCACTGCGCCGTGACCTTATACAAGCCACCCGTCGCAAATGCCACATTACCATCCCTGGCAGGGGGAGCGAGGAGGCCTGGAGACGACCAGGCCACATGTTGCCGCCGGGGCACTTTACCGATGTGGCGGCGAACAACATGGTTGATCTGCTTACCCACGACCCGGCGACGCAAGGGACTCAAAACAGCACCAACTGAGCCGTTAATCACTTCCTACTTATAAGTGATAAATAAATCCTCTGTTTTCTTCAACAACAATAACTGCTGGTTATTGTGGTGACCCAGACTTTTAGCATAGAAGCACACTTCACATTTTTGGGTCTTATTTCTTTTTTTATTGACGGTCATTGGTGAATATTTGGCATGGAACAGATACACACAGGATACAACAACTGAGAATTGGACGGTGACACAGAACATTATCTGTGAACTGTACAGAGCTCTGCAGTTCACGGGTAAAAGTGTGACGGTTACGTATCCACAGCTCAGTGTGCATTTAGTCAAGAATTTGCTTCAGTTTAATGATATCAGACAGTTACGTTTTGTTTCCATTCCAATTTCTCTAGCTCACTGTGCTCCGTTTTGTAGCCAGTAGAGTAATTATTGTAATTATCTGGCTGGACTAAAGACAAAACACTGAAACAATAATACAACTAATTACAGTAGTAATCAGACATTTCACAGTTACAAAGACACATTATACACAATTAGACATTTATAATATATTCAATGATTCACATGGTGGTTTTCTATGATCACTTTTAACAATCATGAGCCTTTTGGTCGTAATTTCACCTAAAAGAGGTAATGCTTCACTGAATGCTTAGTAAATACCTTTGAAGGAATCCATATTGAATTCACTGACTATCGCTCTAAAGAAAAGGAAACAATCTGACAAAAAAACAACAGTCCCTTAAAGTGCATTGCAATTTGTAGGTCAGTATAAGGTAATTATTATGTGCTACTGCAAAGAACATGACAACCTAACATTTGACTCAGTCCAGTGTTTTCTGGCTGTGACGACACCCAATACAAAACAGTCATGGCTGTGCCACACAATGAACACAGGACCACGACAGTAAAAATAATTGTAAAGCACGACACGTTTGGAGAGAAGCATGAAGGGCCCATGTGTGACTCTATTCGAGGGATCTTTGCTACACAGAATCACAGGTCACGGTGTCACATATGCATTGCAACACACTGACATGATAATGACAGGTCCAACAATCACAGAGAGATCAATTTTTAGAACTTGGGCAAGTACAAAAACAATGCCAAGTCAGTGACAGCTACTCATTTCTAAGTCCTACCTGTTGTCTTCTAAGATTGCTGTGTTCGCCAAAGGCGTACAAAAATAGCCGGTGGAATTACAACAGAGCCACGTTTTAGTGTCATCATTTAGATCTACACAAGTGATGCGAGTGTATTCACAAGTGGACATTTCGAAAGGGGGGGAAAACGCAAAAAGTCTTGACCTAGCAGTTTTGCTGGCGTCACGTGATGGGTCGTCGGCTGTAGAGTCTGTTGAACTTGTGTCATAGCTTTTGTTGAGAGATTAACAGAGAACACACAATGTGGAGCTAGGCCCTGCCAGCCAGAGCTAGTCTCCTGATAGAGAACCCAGAGGGATCTACTGTTTTCAAGCTACCTGTTGGTGAACTCCGTCTACTATCGGCATGCCACTCCATCTAACCAACTGATCTAAGCTCCTTGGGATTGGCTCCTCGGCTGCCGCTACCAGACAGGGAGAAGGAGAGAGAGCGGGAGAGAGGGAGAGAGCGCACCTGTTTGTAAATTCTCCCAGCCCCCCTCCAATGAAACCGCACCTTGTTCCCAAGAGCACCATCCGCCAACACAGTAAGTCCGTCGCGATCGTCACTTTACTTGTTTGGGTTAACTCATAGATGGTTGAGATTTGGTCTGGTTACCGTGTTGGGACGGGGATTTCACAATGTGGGGCGCTGAACTCGCCGGTGCCCCAAAGGATGACTGGGCTCATGGTGTGAGGGCAGGAGGGCAGAAGGAGGTTACAGGGAAGCTGCGGGACCATGTTTCAACCGCAGTGGGGCCAAGAGAACACACGCCTCATCACCTCTCGCAGTAGTGCAGGGTGAAGTCTTTGGAGAGCCGCTTCCCCCCTAAGCCCCAAGGCTCCAACTCCAGCTTGTTCCCCATGTCGTCCTCCTCGTCCTCTCCCTCGTCTTCGTCCTCCTCCTCCTCTTCGTAGAGGCTGGGCTCCTCGATGGAGGTCTCCATGTGGTAGCAGTACGGCTGGCCCTCGGTGTACTCGTAGATTGTCGGCAGGCTGCTCTTCAGGCTGCAGCGGCGACGGAGGGCCACCAAGAGCGGCTGAGGCATGGTGAAAATGTCCACGTTGTTGCCGAGGTCGATCCAAGCCAGGCTGGAGAACTTCTTGGGGTCCTTCAGCATCTCAGTGAGGTCTTTGACGATGGCGAGGGTGAGGCGGTTGCCGTTCAGAGCCAGGGTGCCCAGTTTGGGCATGGAGCCGAGCAGAGGCAGCAGGAGCCTCAGGTTGTCGTCGTGCAGCTCGGTGAAGCTGATGTCCACGGCCACCACGGCGTCGCCGTTGTTCTGGAGATAGAAGGCCACTTGACGGACATCTCTACTGGAGAGGGGAATCCCCGACAGGTCGACGCTGTCACTGGACAGTTTTTTCTGTAAGGTTGTCTTGAGGCTGTTGGGGGGGAGGGGGAGGGGAGATGATAGAGAGAGAGAGTGTGTGGTTACGTACATGATTATTTGACATTCTAGGAGGCGTCTTTGACATGAAAATCGAATTTGGTTGTTCAGGACTTACAATTGAAAAAAAGAGGTGTAAATCCTTGCTTTTTTTTAATACCAAAGTGTGTTCTCCTGACCTGGGAATAGTGCTCTGGTGTCATGTTGTGTTTCCTGTGTTTTATAATGGAGGGGGGCCTGGGCAGGCGTGGAGTGGAAGGCTGACATAGAGACCCTGGCATGGGGATTTGATAGTATACACAGAAGAGCCAAAACATCCCAATGTGCCAGCCGCCGAGCCGCCGAGCTTAACGCACCAAGGACCAGGAGGCTTTTTGCTCCTTACATTATAGAGCAAGAATCCCTGAAACATCAGACTGTAAAATAAAACAACTTGAAAATAACAAAAAAGTAACCACCAGACTATAATCTAATCCAGAAAATGGCGACGTGGTGATGCTCATGTAGATTAAGAGAGGTGACACTTGCACACTTCACAATCTCACCAAGGACCACAATGGAGAATGAAAATAATGCTTCAAAACAGACATACACATTTATTTTTCCCCCTACTTGTTTTCTCTCTCAGTCACTTCCCATTTAACCTGCAATGGGCTTTTGAAAATCCCACAGCCCTTAAGGATAAGATTTGAGTAATCGGGGCATCTGAGGCAGGATTTGTATCAGCGTAAGCGGATGCTTGGACGTAGCCTTAATGTGGACTGAACATGACGAAGAGAACATCACGTCATTTTCTGGCAACGGCTGTCTGACGTAAACCCTATTTTTTTTTTCTTCTCATGCACTTTTGATTCACGTCGTTCCTAGGAGAATTTGCCGTGCCCGTTGTCTCCCAAGGATGTGTGTTTAACCTGAGCTTGTCATTGCAGTGGCCTGCAGCTCTGGTTTGGTGTCAGTGTGAATTATGACGTCCGCCAGCACTGAGCGACTTACTGTGACATTCATTACCGTACCTGCCACTTGTGAGGCTTCCACATAATTTTTGTCACATTGCTAATGGAGGGTTGCAGTGACACGTTGGCTCTCGTGCAGTACCTTAATTTGTGCCGTGACGTGTATTACTCGTTCCTGTTAAAAACAATGCATATTATAAAGCTCACACGTGTACATACGCTTTTGTATTAATTGCACTTAGAATACAAAGTGATTCAAATCTGAGAAACCAAAACACAAGAAACCAAAAAAACATCACATCGAGCATGGGAATTATCGTGGCTACTGGAGTGACATTTTTGGGATTGGTCTCTAACCAGACTGCTCTTTTACAAAGCTGAGAAGCCTTTTTGATATTGAATTCCTGTGAGCCCTTCACCTGAGCCCTAAGATTCTATTGTACGTCTTTTTGTGCAGCTCGCTCTGCCTTTTATTTGACTAGGGGGAAAAAAAACATCTTTGCCCAGTAGCACAAAGGTCCTAATGGCCCCAGCCGGCTCAGGCTCCCCTGCAGGTGTGAATGGGTTCTGGTCAGCCAATTCCCTCATTTTCAGACAGGCCCACCCTTTCAAACCCATGGAACAGAATGAGGGGAAAGAAAGAGGTGTCTGAGAGATGTCTGAAACATCCTCCAAAGGAGCAGCCTCTGTCATCCCCGTTCCAGCTTCATCTTATTCAAGAAGACACAGGTTGAATCGCACCGCATCTGAATAACAAAGCCAGTTGTCGGAGCAGATGGTCAAAGAGCAGTAAAAAAATTTTGGCAGTGGTTTTCAGTGGTGTTGCATACACGAAGCATACACAAATATCAGCAACACATAGAAGCTGCTCTATTTGGCATTGCATAGGTTATTTTTTGCCAAATACAGGGCTGAGGCAGCAGCCTCAGTCTTCAATCAATTCAGGAAAAAACATAGAAATGCGAGTTGTGTCACAAGTTATGTAAAAAAAAAAAGCAATGTATAAATATTCCCACTTGAGAGCAGGGGGGGAACACAGAGTGCCCTCTGCGCCTTCTGGGTATGGATTATCAATCTCCATATGTCATTCATTTAACAAACTGCAATGACATTAAAATTCAACAAACCAACCACAGAAAAGTATGTAAAGTAAGTAAAAATTAAGTCCCCTGGGTCCATTCTCATCATAAATATTCTCGTTTGAAGAGAACTCTCAAGCATCAAGAGGTAGAAAGAAAACTGAGAAGATATGATAAAAGAATACAAATATGTGTCTTAGTTATAGTATGTAGATGACAATATCTGTCATAAAAATCTCATTTCGGTCCAGCCTTAATTAACTATGATCATGGACTCTCATTTCCATCTCAACCCTCCCCTGGGCTATTATTGCACAGCTCCCATCGTTTTGTTTTTGCAGAGTCATTAACAGTTTCAGCTCTGTTCTATTATTCATCTCTGCTCTCTCACGGTTGAAGCAAAGCGGTATCAATAGGATTGGAGATGTATATCCAGTCTAATCAGGCTCCCTTCGCCCATTGCCCTCCTTTTTTAGTCTTATATTCCAATCCTAGGAGTGCACAGTGAAATGTAATACAAAGAGCCCAAGTGCAAGGTCTGGAGTAATTGGCATTTGCCATTGCAAGGAAAGACACACGCCCACGCCCACGCACACACACACACAGACAGACGCCATTGTGTTCTCCTTCACGGTGCCTGAAATCAAAGCACCATGTTCCCAGCCACTATTAGGAGGCACACAAGTATACCCTCTGCATGTTGTTGAACATAGATCTAGTGTTTCGCTTAAAAGGCTTATTTTAATAGGTTCTTGCTGCCCATCTTGAATATTTAAGAGAGAAATGCCCTTTTTTGCATTTTCTTAAAAGCACAAAAGATGTGCTTTAACAAGAGGAGCTCAATCTATGAGCATCATCCTGCTATCCAGGAGCTTTATGAAGAAAATATCAATAAAAGGATCTAATTTATAGGCTGGGCCACGACTCCCAACACTACATAAGGGTGAATTTTGAGACACAGGGCACTAAAAGATCCACTGTGCGTCTGTGTGTATTATTCAAAACTCCCTACTAACAGGCAGATAACATTGCCGCAACTGTCCATAAATAGATCAAACACAGCGCTCAGTGCAGGTGTCACGGCAGCGCAGTTTCCCCGACACATGTAGTTTATCATCTGGATCGTATCTTACACAGTCACACAGCAAAACCCGACATCACATAACCAGCACGTAATGTCAACTGAATTGACATCCTTGCTGCAAAGGTCTATCGCATTTTCAAATAAATATATGTGAAATGCCAACCCGAATCTATTTTGACATTTCGTCCATAAGATCAAGATGATAATCCATCTGTCCATCACACCGTACTTGATGGACCTTGGTGGGACGTGTATGTGTATGACGCCTGTATTTCATTGTTATAAAATGTTTTTTACATATTTTCTATGTACTTCTTCATCGTACCTACCCATGCAGTTGCATATTGAAGTTTAACCATAGTTCACACAGGTACTGTATAGAGACCTCTAGAGCATTTTACTTGCTGTTATTCTAAAACTCCAATAAACAAAGAAACTAAAAGCATTTCTTTGTAATCACACAAGGAACCTGCCCACAACATTTGATGAAAATCTGTCCATGACTTTGTGAGATATTTTGTTCACAGACACATCGAAAAACAAACCGAGGCAAAAACATTATTTCCTGGTATTTTTGTGTAAGAAATGAAAAACAAATAATTTGGCTACACCCAAAGAAATTAGTTAGATAGATTAAGATTAGCCTGATTTAGACATTAAGGTCAACACGTGTGTACAGTATTTAGAGCAGCTAGTGTGCGCTGCTAATGCTGGATAATGAAGGATGAACAATCCAGACAGAGCTGTTTCTGTTCCCTCTGAATACACACAAATCACAGAGATTTCAGATTGTGACATTTCAGGGTGTTTGATAGAAGCCTGCCTGCAGCTGAACTTTGCAGCTGAAAGGTTGTTGAATGAAGGTAAAAAAAAATTCTAATCGTAAAAATACATGAAACAGTTCCGTGCCAGAGCTCTACGGAATCCATCGAGGGCAGCAATTTAATCTCAGCCAGTAAAAACAGGCCGAGTGGGAGAATAGAGGATTTAACAGGAAAAAAAATAAAAATAAATCTGTTCTGGAATCTAAATCACAGCAGTGAAATAAAATAACCACTCAAATAGGCAATAGAGAGAGAGAACATCAGAGAATCTATCAATATCTGCCAAAAGTCAACCATGGTGCCTTTAACACTCCTATTAATAGTCAATATAGGGTCACTCAGTGACCTCACACAGCAGAGAGTTGTTTCTTATTTCCATCTCTCTGAGGTAGTTATTCGTTGCTACAAAGTCAGGATAAGCTTTCCAAGATCAGAGCCGTAACACACTCTATGAGAATTGTGTTAAGAGTGTTTTTTTTCTCTTTTGCCTTCTTGGCTTTAATAATTAATGCAGCTCCTGCTGTCTCGGCCGGTGTCAGACTGTCTCTCTTCTCTGCAGGTTTTTATGGAGCCAACAACACGTGAATTAGAAAGGACCCCTTCAGCTCTGTTTTTTTTAAATAAATAAAAATATGCCTGCATGTTTCCAGAGATGCTGTCACTGTCGGTTTACTGCGTCGTCTTTCCATTGGAGGCTGATTTTAAAAGGTCCGCAGGCACGACGACAGCCCAGCATGAGCGTCACTGTCACTGCGCAGGGACACGGAGAAGCGTCTTGCAAATTTGTTTTTCCCCCGATTCTCCCTGATGGTCTGCATCTATACCTATAGCTCCAGCATAATGTGTCTGTCTTTTCTGATAGTACTCAGTGTTCTCCATTTTCAATCTGAGATTAGTTCCACTATCTATTATACCACGAACAATTGTGATATCCTGTCTCAAATATTAAACGGGGTTGCTAAGAACCTGCCTGTGTGCAAGATAATTTTGTATTCATCATTTGCACATCAAAACAACGTTGTTCAAAGAATGTGCTTTCATCAGCACAAGCGGAATTATATTTAACATCCCCTCCCCATTTTGTAAATTGCCAGATGGATGAGACATTTTAACAGTTGGTGACTGTTCTACTTTTCAAGAGCATAATGTTGCACGCTCCTCAACACCAAACAGAGGGATGATTGACAGCTGTGGTAACCACGCTGTTCCCATCAGGTCGGCCCGTGGCCACATCTGCCCCGGTTCAATGTCAGCTCCGGAGATGGAAGCTTTCGAGTGCGTGGGACGGCGGATCTATGAGCGGCTGAGAGGCTTACCAGGCTTGGGACTTCCGCCTGGACATGCTCTGTCGCAGCCACTTGGAGTGCGGAGTGAGGTGGTAGATCAGCTGCCTGCAAATTTTGTCCGAGGACTTGATGGTGTCTGTGTCCTGTGAAAAGGTCCAGAGAACAAATTTTAAAGTCCGGTCAATAAGGTTAGCTAAAAAAAATGGAGTCAAGAGTGGCGTTTCCTGCAAGTGGCAGTGCAAATCCTAAGTTTTTTCCCCATTATAGAAGACCCCCCTGTCATTTGAAAACACTGCAGTTATCTAGGTGTACATCAAATAAGCGGAAAACCAGCTTGGTACTATCTCTGTTGCATTGAGTTATTCCAGGACAAACACAATTTAGGCACCTTGCTGGAGCAAGAAAATCAAATCACATGCTGTGTGGCTCTGTGGTAAATACAAAGGGAGCAGATGGGAGGTGGGATTCAGCATAACTGTTGGAAAACTCTACTTTCAATCCATTAGCTCAATTTTGCATGATGCTGCTTTTGACATACGTTGGCTGTATATAAATATATAGGAGTTTAACGGGAAAAGCTTAAGCTCAATGGTGACTTATGGTTTCTGCTCCATGACCCTAAAACACTGCTGTCTATTTATGGAGCTTTTTCGTTTGGTCGCCTGGGGTTTTTTCAGTGAAGGGGACTTCCACTTATTTTTACTGTGGGGTTGTTACTCCAAGAGATACAATAATGAAATATTTTTTAAATTTCAAGGTTTCAGAGGTCCATTTGAACACATATCTTTGGAATCTGATGCAATGACAATGTAGGACAACATCAAATAATATTTTCATTGATATGGAGAGCAACAAGCAACAACCGAGTTTTTATTCTCAGATGAAAATGCAGAATAACAGAGTAAATCTACCCTTGTATTGGGTGGAAGTGGCCCCCCTGGAACGCTCACCTTCTTGGGGCACTGCATCTCACGCGCCAGGCTGAGCAGCAGCTCGTGGGAGATGGGGTCCACCAGGTTGAGGAAGGCGGCGTTCTTGTACAGGATGTCATTGAGTGAGGTGCCTTCCAAACCAAGATCCTGGCAAATCAGAATAGAATGAACCGAAATCAGAATAGTCATGAAGAATAGTAATATTGTATTACCACCGCAGATATTATTTTCAGAGAATTCTCTATATGACCACACTCTCACCATGAAGCCTTTCATTCTACTGGATTGGCAGCTTCTTTTGGGAGGTGTTCAGCTCAGGACAAATGTGGTCTGCAAAATGCATGAACTGAACGAGTTCCCCGAAAAAAGCGATTTGGGATACCCCTTTAACTGGTCTCTGTGGGAGGGGGAGTTGTTTAGTTTCAATGCTGTGTCTATTGAATGGGATCCTCTGGCCTGGCTGCCTTTCTCACTGCCTAATTCCATACTGTCCACCTAAAAGGCCCTAATGAGGTAAACCATGTCATTCCGGGGTTGAGGCGCCTACACTGTCCATGTAATTGTAATAAGAGAAGAAAGCGTTTGACAACACACACACACACACACACACACACACACACAGACATACGCACTCACTCCAAGCACAATCGGCGCTGATTATAGCAGACAGTTTGAGTGGGAGGCCGGCAGCTACACATTACCCGCTACCCCCGTTAACAAGGGCAACAGTAAACACAGACTCAACACAGAGTGGCCACTCCTCTCCTTTCGCAGAAGCAAAGTGTAAAAATAACTTCAGGGTTTCGACATGATCAATGCATGTGTGCGAGTGAGGCATGAGTCCCTTTCCTGCTTCGATGGAAAACTGTCTCCTTTTTTTTTCGATCTGTGGCAGAGACACAGTGTAGCGCGCCAATTAAAGAGGCACCGCATTGAAGCATTGAACCCCCCTTCTTCAAATTGAGACGGATACCAGAATATAATTCCTCCGACATTTGTCTACACACAAAGCCCTCGCTAATGATACAATAAGGCTTATTTAACAAGGGGGGGGTTCATTTTGAAGACGGAAGCTCGGCTCCCCTGATGTGGCTGTCATCCAGGCGGGCCGCTTTATCTCCATGGCCTTGTTTAAGGAGGATCCTCCGCTCTTCAGTATTCAGAGTAATTAACGTCCGATTGGATGACGGCGAAAAGACAGAGGAAAGCCGCCAAAAGCGTCCATGACCTGCTTGTCATAGCTTTGTTACTCCTACATATTCAGCATGGGCGAAGACATCACGTAAACCCCACTGGAAGTCCAAATAATACTTGAAAACTACATTATAAAAATGATAATTATATGAAAAATACACCCATTTCGGGTGAAAGGAGAAAACATGAATCAAAGTATAGTATATTTTCCACGACATGTTATGTCAACCCTGCCTTGTGATTTATTATTTACATGTACAATACATAACCAAAAGATAAGATGGCTACTCCTTCACAAGCATAGTGAACGTTGAGAGATTCAATTGTGGGCACCTGCAGCGTGAGAAACAGAGTGTTCCCGAAACCGCGCAAAATGGGATGGATGGCAATTTATAAAAGACACGCACTGTAATGTGACGGCTCGCTGGAACACAAGTCCATTACAGGAAAAACAGAGCGATTAGGAGCAGAGAAGGGCTGGTGGACAGTAATGGGCGTGTCAGATCGCCTAGGGAGAGGTGAGGCTCCACTCTGGCC
>OMKR01064004.1:0-10833 GCA_900302355.1 Cyttopsis rosea
AACTTAAAGGATCAGTGTGTAAGATTTAGTGGCATCTAGCGGTGAGGTTGCAGATTGCAACCAATTGAATTCCGTTCCGTGTAGGAGAAGCTACGGTGGCTGCGAAAAACGCGGAAGTCCCTCACTAGAGCCAGTGTTTGGTTTGTCCATTCTGGGCTACGGTAGAAACATGGCGGTGCAACATGGCGCCCTCCGTGGAAGACGGCTCGCTGTGTGTGTGTGTGTGTGTGTAAACGGCTCATTCTAAGGCAACGAAAATACAACTAATTAATACATACATATGAATATTATATTCCATTCCTGCCAAGTCCATTCCGCTAGATGCCACTAAATCTTACACACTGCACCTTAAAACACTAATGATGGGAAATGCACTGGAGATGTATCATGACGTGTTTTATTTATCTGTAAGATTCATTTGTTGGGAAAAGAGTCCATGTGTTATATACTCCATGCGTTAAAAGGTTGTTTAAGACAGTCGCTTTGAGCTACCAGCGTAGTTGGATGTGGTCAGTAAACTGCATGGATCAACATTCAGCAAAAAGAGCAGGGCCGTCTGATACCTCAAGTGACCAAGAAACTTTTGAGAAAAGAAAATGATTGTCTTCGAACAAAGACAAGGGTAAACTAGGATTTTGGGGGTGGGGGTCAAAGTTTCCAAGGGTATTCTGAGATTTGTAGTGTAATCCACCCAACACAGACGATTTTATGGATTTCCACTTTAAAGCGCTCTCCGAACAAATGGCAGTGTCCAAAGCGAATCAAGCATATTGGCATTATTTAGGAAGAAAAAACTTGAACCATTACCAGATATAATTACTCATTGTTTTGCACACTCAAAACCAATTATGGAGCATAAATCTATGTTCATTTGTATACATGTACACATATGCCAGTGGCACAGTTTCATTGTGATCAGGATCTTTCTGACCACATGGTTTTTGTTGTCCTCTGCTTCTGCCACAGCCCTTACAACCCCTGGATTTGGGGCGACTGCCACCACGGCTGCTGCAGCTCCAGGATTCGGGTTTGGCTCCACCACTACTGGTAAGCCACACACGATCTCCACTATCGGCAATGAAAAGCAATTAAGTGAAGTCTATACAAGTCTATATTACTCACTATTTACAATTTATAGAACCAAAGCTATTATTAGAAGGCTTTCAGATCAACATTTTCCAGGTGAACTCATTCTGGGACTGTTCATTGCACCATTTAACTGCTCCATGTCACTTTCTCTCTTTCTTGCTGCCTGCCTTCTATGGCTGCAGGATTTGGGGGGCTGGGAGCCGGGAGCACCACTGCTGGTGGGTTTAGTTTTGAGGGGTTTGGCCTAAATGCCAACGCAGCAGCAGTCAGCTTTAATGTGGGGTGCTTTGGTACAGCTACCACCACTGGCACTGTTTTCAATTTTGGTAATAGCCTGGCTAGCACAGGTAGTTGACCCTTTTGATTTATTTAATCAGTAAAATATGTGTCAAGAAATTCACATCTTCATTTCCCATTTCACCCTGATTTCTTTATCTCGTAATTTAATTGGTTTCAAAATATGCTAATGCATCATTGTTTCCAAGTTTTCCCATAAGACCAACTGTACAGTTGTATTGTGGCCACATTCATTTAATTTCATATTATCTGATGGGGCTGAACAATATGAACAAAATATTATATATGGATTTGTATTTAGGGGATATTGTGGCTTGAGTATCCTAGTGGGTTCTATGTAATTAGTAAAGCCAAAAATCTGTATGTAGAAGTTTACTATTCTGGCATAAATGGAACATTTCTACCATTTTAATACCATTAATCTTACTTGCTCTTCTGAACTTTTAGTATTCTTAAAATTATAAATATTCTCTTCTGCAGTCTTTGCGATATTGGTATTTATTTCATTTTTTATCTTGTCGTTTTCTTATAAATGTATTGTTCAGCCCTTATCCAATAGTGTCCAGACATTGTCAATATTGTCACACGTTTTAATTGCTGGTAGATTGGGATCATATTTACTTTCAGGTTCCTTTTTTAATAAGAATTTTTGTATGAAATTTCAATCTGGGTTTATAAATTCTTTTTTTCCTCTTTCCTTATTCTGTCTCTTTGTGTCTTATTTTTTTATTTTTTTTATTACGTCTATTTTATTGTGTGCTCTGATACACAGGGGCTTTTGGTGGCTTCGGTACTAATACAACATCTGCGGCTGTGCCAGGGTCCACTTTTAGTTTTACTCCCTCAAACACCACAGGTAATGCCCCCTCTTAGATGATCTGAATAACAGTGTCTCATCCCATCTTTCATTTGTGTGATGAAACATATTTAATCTTTTTACTCGTGGCTGTAGGACTGACACCAAGTTGATTGGTTAAATGTTTGGGCTGAGCAATTAATACTCTTACATAATTAATTTAAAGGTAGCCTTCCTTATTTAAAATTTCATAGGCCCATCCCTAGCATAGCACAGGCAATTGGCCTTGTTTTAAATTGGTCTATTCAAAAGGGAATTTGTGCTCATAATCATACACATTATGCTGTTTAATCTAGAAAAAAATATTTCTTATCAGCAGCATTAGTAGTAATAAGTAATAGTAGGAAAAGGAGATGAAGTGTGGGAATTATTTATTGACCTCTGGCTCCCTCTTGTGTCATTGCCTAAATTTAACAAGCTCTGTTTGCTTGTTTATTTATTCATTCATTCATTCCGATTGACATACCTAGATTACTATTGTATTCGTTTTAACTGTGGCATGTAAACATACACGTTAATCGTATTGCTTCTGCTGTGTTCCCTCTGCACCAAAATGTCAGAGATTCGAGCCACGTGCATTTGACCCGGAAGCAACTGATTAAACAGTTGAACCACATTGTGTTTACATGGTGAACCTTAGCAGGCAGCAGCACTTTTGGAGCGATGAAGAAGCAATGTTCATGCTCAATCAAATTTAAAGAGCTGACTAATTAAAAATATTTTGGATTGGGCAAGATAAAATTCAATGGTAATATATTGAAGAAAGTCTCTAAGATGCGCAACGCAAAGACTCTGCATGTCACTTGATATAATCAACTTCCATTGAATTTTTCGACTGACGAAGCAGTCATGTAAACTTTGTTATTCTGGTTATTCACCTTATTTATATTAATGTGTGCATGTAAACATACTGAGTGATTAGCATAGTCCTATTGATATGTTGTTGTACAGTATACTGTACGGATGAGGAGAGTGATGGTGAAGCAGTTCATCTAGGACAGTGGTCTCAACCGCAAATAACCGCCGCTGGCCAGGTTGTCTTCTTCTAGGGGGGCCGTGTTGAACTTCAAGGGAAAAATGGGGGTGAAATGGGCTGTTGTTTTTCCCCCGCCCATTGGTGAATTGCCTCAATAGACAGGTTGCCATATAAATCTCATAGTTTGTAGCCGTCTGTTGTTTGAGACAACTGATCTAGCTCATGCTTCTACATTTGGCATTGACAGTTAAAAACGAGAGCTCACATGTGGCCTTTTTTAATAGAGCTGAAGCTCTGATTACAAAATGACCAAACGCACACCTTGCAGTTGCAAGGTGTGGGTTTGCTGTGGGTTTATTTTTCTTTATTTCTTAGAAGCTGAAATGTTTTTGCAGATGTATTCCATAGATTTGGTAAATTAGTGTCAGGTTCTAATGATGTGTGTCTCAAGTTTCAGTGTATAAACAATTGTGACAAAACTAATGGTTGCTTTGTCAAAAGCTGATTCGATTTTTTTTGTGTCTGTTTTAGGAGGGTTGTTCAGTAACACCCAGAACAAAGGGTTTGGGTTTTCTTCAGGTCTTGGTGCTGGGCCTGCTGCTGGGACCACAGCGTTTGGAACTGTGTTAGGAACAAGTAATCTAGGTGGCTTCGGAGGGTTCAACATCCAGCCAACTCAGCAGCAACCAGGTGAGAAACCATACCAACAAAAAGACGTTGGTGCTAAGATATCAGATATTTCATGGTTCATAGCATTTGTTCAACAACACTTAAGTTGTTTTGAATGCGGAAGGAATAGTCTTGATATTATGTAAAAGCTATATCACACTTGAGTTCACCTACAATTTTGTAGCAGACATGAGGTTGCAGGCAAGGTGCTGAGATTGTATTTAAGCCCTGAAACAGTGACGAAAACAATGTACTAAGCGAGTATTTAAAAATCATTCCAACAAAATATGGCTGTACACATATGTTTCTTCTCATGTCCTTTTCGCTGTCACCGTTGGAGGCTTGTTTGCCCAGCAGGGTCAGGCTCAGCCCACTCAGCTCTACCAGCAGGTGACTGCTCTGTCAGCTCCAACAATACTGGGGGATGAGCGAGACGCCATCTTAGCAAAATGGAACCAACTCCAGGCTTACTGGGGAACAGGCAAAGGCTACTATACCAACAACACACCAGCTGTTGACTTCACTCTGGAGAACCCCTTCTGCAGGTTCAAGGTAATGGCCAGTTGTGCATAAAAGGGTATTATGTCTATGGCAATCCTCAACTAGAATTTCATGATTGTGACAGCCCTACTTCAAAATATTTCTGGAGGGAATCTTTAAATGTCTTTAGCTCTCAAAGCAGATATGTGGTTGTAATTTAAAAATTACAATGAGTGAGTTTAACTGGATAAAAGCAAACCCATTTTCACGCATTGTACTTCATATTGTGTGAGCGCAACAAACCTGTAATCACTTGAAGACCTCATTCACAGGCTTTACAGTTCTTATTAGTTTCTGCTTTTTTGGGGTGTCTAACATTGCGTTTCTCTCACGCTTCTTATGAATGTCATTGTCTCCTTGTGTCCTAGGCAGTGGGCTACAGCTGCATCCCTGGCAGTAAAGATGAGGATGGCTTGGTTGCTCTCGCTCTCAATAAGAAGGAGGCTGATGTGCGCGCTCAGCAGCAGCAACTTGTTGAGTCCATCCACAAGGTCATGGGAAGCAACCAGACACTCTCCGTCAATGTAGAGGGTGTCAAAGCCCTGCCCGATGACCAGTGAGTTAATTTAAAAGATGTTATATATGAAGTGACCAAGGCCCTCTTTGGACCTTGTAATTTGTATCCAGATAAATTCAGATTGTTTGTACCTAAATCCAGTTGAGACGGATTGATGTTCACACCTTGCTTCAAAATGCGTCTTTTTTTTATTTTGAGACTCATTTCTGATTTGGCCCATATATATATATATTTTTTTTCAAACTTAACTGAAGAACCTTTAATGTAGATCCTCATCTCATGTGATGTCATCGCATGCAGGACGGAGGTTATTATTTACGTGGTTGAGCGTTCACCGAACGGCACATCCAAGCGGATCCCCGCCAGTACGCTCTACAGCTACGTGGAGCAGCCCAACGTCAAGGCTCAGCTGGCTCAGCTCGGAGTGATCATGTCGGTCACACGCACAGAGCTCTCTCAGACGCAGCTGAAGCAGCTGTTGCAGAACGCCCCTGCAGGTGAGCAAGTGTTCATGTCCTTGTGTGTTGTGTTTTTCCCTCTTGTCAATGAATGTTGGCTCACTGCTGTGCATGTCCTTCCCAGGAGTGGACCCTATAATTTGGGAGCAGTCCAAGGTGGATAACCCTGACCCCGAAAAGTAAGTTGGCTGGTTGTCAAGCCTTGTTTATACTTCTGTGTAGGAACATGTAAACGTCTCTGCAGACAGCGAGCAGGCATTAGGGTGTTATGGGTAATGCCTGGCCCACACTACAAGATTTTTCAAATCTTAACAGACATTGAAAATGTGACACACCATAGTGTCCCTATAGTGTATGGAGAGCAACGATTTGCTCAAGCAGCCCACCACACACTAACAGATTCCACTCACCAACAACCAGAGTCCTAATCTCACGACGCCACACAAGATTTGACTCGGTTGATGATTGGTTGAATAGTCCACAACTTCCTGTCGGAAGGCGGGTTCGAAACGCAAAAGAAAATTTAGCAGATAGAAGTGTGACTTGCGAATTCGGTTCTGAAGCTGATTTTCATTTGCATATCCATATTTTTGGGGTCTAATGTTTGGAGGATTTCGTCTATGTTTTTTATACATTGAGGTTCACTAAATGTGACACTGCCCCCTAGTGTACACGTAACGTTATACACAAAATCTGTACAAGTATACAAGCAAACAGACGCAAACATCTCTATATAACAATATAAATTTCTGCGATTAAACTCATAACACTGTGATATCACATGGGGACTTTTTTTTTTCTTCTTTTTTATCAAACGGGTACTTTTTTATTATTGAATCAAATGAGGTCTTGCACCGGAGCCTTTCAAGCCAATGACGTAATCATAGAGATTACAAGTATAGTATTTTCCTTATATTGCACTGCCCTACTAGTCCATGGCCAGATGTGTTCTCAGTATGATATAATGTGGATGTATGTTTTGTTTTTTGTTTTTTCCCTTCTGTAGATTGATACCAGTGCCCATGGTGGGTTTCAAAGAGTTGCTCCGCAGACTGAAGATCCAGGAGCAGATGACCAAACAGCATCAAACCAGAGTTGACGTGAGTGACGCCATGCTTTACACAGATACATCCGCAGAATATTCCTCACTCTGTGATATTTAATATGGTTCCATCTAATGGAGCTCTATGGTGGATTCATATAGAAGTGTTTTATGAATAACTGGATTGAATTGAACTGACTAGTTTAGATGGATACTTTATTCCAACTCTACCAAGTTTATTTCACCGTTAACCTCTTTCAGCTATTTCATTATTGTTATCCCAATCAAGAATTAAGAGCTCGATTGAGAACACAATTCTGTTTCTGCATCCATAAGCTCTGCCATTTCAAATCTTGACATGTTGTATCTTATTTTTTCTTTATCAAACTCAGATTATCTCCAGTGACATCAGTGAACTTCAGAAGAACCAGGCAACCACTGTGGCAAAGATTGCACAGTACAAAAGGAAGCTCATGGACCTTTCTCATAGAGTGCTACAGGTAGCTGCCTCATCATCCAGTGTCATTTTTGAAGATATTGTCGAGTTATTAGTTGCCTCACAAATACGTTTCTGAGGAAGCACAAATGTTCCTGTGAGTTCTTCGCACAGAGCTTCATAAGAATTGGCTCAATGTGTTTCTATGGAAGCGTGCACGGGGCCTTGCCCCAAAATCAGACTGGCAGGAAGCTCTTTAATGAATACCAGCTGGACAGTTCACTTCAGTGCATTTCGGTCTCAAAATAAACTGGTATTTTAGTGTCTACTTCTGTGTTTCTCTACCCATAGCTTATTTTATTTCTTTCCTTCCTTTTTCCTGGTAGGTGCTAATAAAGCAGGAGATCCAGAGGAAAAGTGGTTACGCCATCCAGGTGGACGAGGAGCACCTCAGGGTGCAGCTAGACACCATCCAGACTGAACTCAATGCCCCCACACAGTTCAAGGTGTGTGTGATCAATGCAGAAGGTCGATTTAACATTTTGACTACAGCAGACTAGTTCTACAAGAAATGGGGAGAAATGTATTATTCATATGCAAAGGCTCCACTCTTTTATTGTAAATAGCACAAAATGCAATTGGGAATTAACTTGGGCTGATATTATAATGCCGTCAATAGATGCATTACTTTGTTTTGGATATTTGATGCATTTTATATGTACATATACATATAAGCTGACCACTCAGTCCTTCCTACACTGAAACTAGAAACATTCATTAGTAATGTGGATATTATGTCCAAGCAGGTAGAACAATGACAGTCTATGAAGTTCAGAAAATTGCATTACTTTACTGTAACACAGCCCTGAAGACAACAATCATCAACAATATCACGATATTATGATTCCAGATGATATCTAGTCTTGTATCACAAAATCGATAATTTACCGATATATTGCCTGGCCCTACCTCATGGCATAATATTGTTTTTTAAAAAGGTGTCCTTTTTTTTCTTATTTACCAGGGGCGGTTGAATGAGCTGATGTCCCAAATTCGGATGCAGAACCATTTTGGGGCTGTGCGATCAGAAGAGCGCTACAATGTTGACGCAGACCTCCTCCGAGAAATCAAACAAGTAAAACATCTACCAATAATACAATGAATCCAGTGTCGCTTGTATGTGCTTTATTTGTCTTTGTGACTTGGCTGGATAAAGTGTAACGCATTTCTTTTTCCTCAGCACCTCAAGCAGCAGCAGGACGGTTTGAGTCATCTGATCAGCGTCATAAAAGATGACTTGGAGGACATCAAGCTCATAGAGCACGGGCTGAGTGACAGTGGACACAGGGGGGGTGTCCTCAGCTGAACAGCCTTAAACACCCTCTCCTGTGACATACCATTCACCTCAAAGCACACGAGGTCTTCCTTTTTACTACTTTTATCACTATTACTATTTTATCATGATTGTCATCACATTGACAGGATAAAGATTGGGAGGGTGCAGTCGTTGGGTGAATTGGTTTTACTTCTTTGTTGTGTCGATAAATCTGCCTCAGTTGGTCTTTCCCCCACCCACTCAAATTCTCTTAAAGGAATTAATTAGATGACACACGTTAAATCTGCACCAGCAAAACTGCAAAACTATTCACTGCTTTCATTTCTACTGGAAACAATGAACTGTCATAACTTGACATACATCAGAGTATGGACACAGGATCATGTGTGTATGGTATGTCTTATTGAATTCATTGTAAATACATGTTTACATTGCCTGGGTGACATAACTAGCCCAACATGTTTTTATAATAAAAATCCTTAAGTTTAAAAACTGCTGATGAATGGAATCTTTTATTTCTGCTGCACATGGCAAATCTTCCTAGACCTGACGTGTACGACATGTAAACATCCTCATCCTCTTAATCCCGTCTATATTTTCCATTATGTCAAAATGCAGCTGATTAACACATGAGCCACCTAGTCTTAATTTTAACAAATTTTGAGATTTCTACTTTTATTTAAATGTGAGGCGTGGTCAATCTAGTCTTTTCTGTTGCTAATTTTTATTTTTATTTTTTCCAACATGCATATAAGAACAGCCGTCAGTGAGGGCTCATGGGTGTATGGGATATATGTCTTGGGATTTAAAGTCTCACTGGAACAGAAGACTGATTGGTAGTTAAACTGATTAAGCAGCTAACCCTCAGACAGATTACATTCCCCTACTTGAAATGGGGACATGAAACTTTTCCGGTGATGATCCCAGACAATAATACTTGTGTCCATATAAAGGTTAGTGGGTGGTGAATCACCTGAAAACATTTGGTTAGGGTTTGACTCTACTGTACAGTGTGGTCACATTCTGACGGCTGCTGTCATATAATGCAAATATCATTTATGTGCATGCGCAAATAAATGTTTCATAGTTTATTTCACAGTAATCAAAAAATGGTTCTTTCTAAAATTTTATTTGAAAAATATATTTTAAGTATTTTTTTACCTCGCCACATATTAGATAAACGGCTGTGATTGGCCCGGCCATTTCCAGGTCGGGCGGAAATCTGTTTGAATGAGAGGGTCCGACGTATTTGCCTGGGCATTTACCTCGCATTATGACAAAAACAACCACAGTGTGAGCAATCACTGAGGCCTGCTCGGAAACATACCTGCAGAAAACGTGCAACAGCGACCTCTGCGGTCACACATCTCGGTGGTCACAGATTACCGTGTAACACCGGATTCATGACGCGTGCGGACAGGTGACGTGCCAAAACGTGATCGTCCGCCAAAAAATGAATTGCCGTCCGCAGGGTGGTCGATGGCCTGTCCAATAGAACCCTGATGAATGAAACCAAGTCATTTGAGGCATAAACAACCTTTCAGTGACGAGGTAGATGCCGCGGTCAAGTTTTGGCGGACGGTCACCTTTTGGCACGACAGCGGCCACGCTCGTTCCTAAACACGCGCGCGCCTCCTCATTAGCATACACCGCGCCCCCGATTTGTCCATATAAGGAACTTCCTTTTCCGACGCGTAGGTAAACGAAGACGAGGAAGACGACTCTACTGCGCATGTCTGCTGCGGCTGCCGCAGTTTTGCGCCGCGGTGACGGGAGCCAGTAGGTGCCGTTTTCCCCGGAGGATCGCACTTAAATGTCTTAAATAAAATCAGCGGATTGATGTAAAAGTTGCTGTTCCTACGTATCATTGCACGGAGGCCTACTGTGTAAATATAAACGACTGCGGCGCTTCCGTTAAAACAGCCCGTCGATCCGGAGTAAAGATCGTCACGAACAGGATTCGAACCTGTGCGGGGAAACCCCATTGGATTTCGAGTCCAACGCCTTAACCTCTCGGCCACCGTGACTGTAGTCCTGCCCCTCTACCGTTTCAATTGTCCTGGCAAATACGTCCGGCCGCCCTCTTATTCAAACCGATTTCCGCCAGACCTGGAAATGGCCGGGCCAATCACAGCCGTTGATCGAATACGGGGCGGGGTTTGATACGACGACGAGGACGGTACGTTACCTAGATGGGAACGGTCGGTTGAACCCGCTATCGCGACGGGATTCGACGAGCTGGACGGTATCTTTTCTCTCAAAGAAGAACCAACAACTGCATTTCAAGATTTTGTTGGTAAGAAAGACACGTTTGCCGTGCTTACGACAGGATTTGGTGAAAGTTTAATTTACCGGCTGGACCCGCCGGTCGCCATTTTTCCTTCGCTCGGCGCTTACAGGACGTCACACATTTGCTCTGATCGGTTGTCGGTTCTGTCCAATCGCATCCAGAGACATTTTGGTCTGCGCCCGTTGATAGCGCCCCTTGGAAATCTAAAATGAACGCAGAGGTTCCAGACCGATACGCATTTGCCAATTGATAAATAAATAAAGATTTATTTTATCTGTTTATTTTAATAAACAATACATTTTCAACAAAGAGCAATCCTATGACCCC
>OMKR01064012.1:0-10783 GCA_900302355.1 Cyttopsis rosea
TGAGTGATACGGTAACAACAAATTCATAAAAAATATAATAAGAAAGAAAGAAAGAAAATAATAATAATAAATATTGCTGTAGGCAGCAATACGCGGGGTCCAGAGAATCAGTTTCGACAAGGTCTACAATAGGGAATGTGAACTTTGACGGTCGCCATTTTTGGAGGATCACTTCCATTCAATTGCATGGAGAAATAGCTAAAATATACAAAATGTACAAAAATGGAGAACGGAAGGGAGAAAAAGAAGGGTTGAGGTTTCACTCAAGATGGTTGTAAGATCTTCTGCGGCAATTTATCACAACAACAGCAACAAGACTAGAAAAATTCGACATTCACAGTCAATGAACACAAAAGGAATGGGGTTATTTTCGAATACACACATAATAAATACATGTTTCTTATATTGTGGAATTGCTTATGGTTATTCTTAAGTAACTACTGGTATTCATAATTATACTAGTACTCATTAGTATACGAGTACTATTTTTGTTACGTTAATGCATTTTTTTGTCAAACATAATAAAGGGTACAAGTAATAAAATAATACCTTTCACTTCGTGTGGTCAGGGGTCCAGCTAACTGGACGATAGTTTTGGGTTTTCTTTCTTTATAACAAACTCTAATGTGTCTCGGTGAAAAGAATCGGACATTGTCTGTGTTCCAAATGCCGCATTTACCTCGTGTTTACCGGCGGTTCTCTCTGTGCTTAAGTATGCTCGACTTTTTTGCGAATATTCCTCTATTTCAAGTCCAATTGGATAATGCAGTGGATGCTGTTTATCAGGAATATGAAGCCATTCTGTGCCGCTATCTCGGGCCCTGGACCCCGGCCCCATCGACGCACATACTGTACAAACCAGCCCTTGAGACCACCACTTATAAGTATAATGGATGGATACTCTAGGCTACTTTAACACTAATACAGAGCTATTTTAAGAGCAAATGAAAGGTTTGTCGCCAGCAGGCCAGTCACGTCAGTGTTTCATGAATGTCTATATTTTAACAGGCTGTACGATCTATTTCAATAGAGGCCTTGAATGCAGCGGTGCTACCTTTGAAAAAACCCCTCCTAAAAAATGCTGTTGAGCTCCCAGTGTTCTGTGGCATGGTTCTGTAACCATGGTAACGCGGTGATGTGATGACGTAGTGACGATTCTCTCGGAGTGTCCAGGGCTCTGCAGAGTGATCACGTGACCGTTTCGAAGTTGGGAAACACAGCTTTTTGGTCTGTCTTCAAGAATTGACCAATCGGGTTCAAACGTGGGCAACGGCGTGTCGGGATCGCCCCGGATACAGCATCTTTTCTGTGGATGCATGGGATCTATGTCCTCCAGACACTATGTCGTGGACCCCTAAATATAGCTGCAGGCAGCAATGCACGGGGTCCAGGCCAGCCGGAGCCGCCAGCGATCCACAAAGAGCCCGGTGTCTCCTCCGGTATATTTTATGAGTGCAGAAGTTCACTGGTAACGACCTGGTTACACTGTAATCCTATGATCAGAAGATCTTGCCGGCTGTCAGTCGGTTTCGTACGACTAAACTAAACATTGGCAAACTGACATATAAACAAGAAACACACATACAGTGGGCCCACGGTTCGGTATGTATCATGGGTTTTGGGTCATGGTAACAGTACGGTTTCAGTATCTTTATATTTAAGAAAAAAATAAAAACACAACACCCTTTACATAAGGAACTCGATATTTTGCCTATAGACAAATAAAACCTTTCCATGCTACCATTCAGAAAAATGGTAGCATGATTGACTAGGCCTGGTTTCTGTCTCTACTGTATTAAATCAAGGGGAGAAAACTAAAAATTAAATTAAAAGTGCTTCTTAGCGTTGACAACCTGCAGATGCTTTGCATTTTATTATGTTAAATAAACGGGGCATATAGTCTACTGTACTTGTATAGCCAATATCAAATAATAATATATGTAATATATGTTTGCCAAAAATGGCAAACATATAATTAGTAGTAATATAATAATAATAATAATAAAGCAACATTATTTTTTAAACATTTTCTACGTTAAAACAACAGCTACAATTTTGATGGTACACTGAAGGGGCGCTGAACCAAAAGTTACATAATTAGCTTTAAGTGTAAGAGACACATATCTCATCACAAATTTAACGCACATGATAAAAACAATAAAAACTATCATGAAAAATGATTTGTGATAGACTGACGCAGTCCTCTCCTTTCGGTTTGGGTGTCATGGTTGGGGTGTGGGTTAGCGATAACACTCAAAGCGCCGCTGTCTGGCTGCAAGACCCCCGCTCTCGGTGCCCCCTGCTCGGCCGTCCTCCGTAGGAGACAAGTCGATAGCTACGAGTCGATTGCCCATGCCGGTCGCTGGTGCTCATTCCTCTCGTCTGCGGGGGTTCGGGCTTCGTCTTGCCGTGACTGGGTAACTGCCAGCGGCAGCATAATGCGCATGCGCGCAGTGATTTGACCAGTGATGCAATGACACGCTTGTCTGTGATCAATCAGAAGTCTGCAATGCTATCGCGTGACCGTTGCGGAAATGAGAAACATCGATTTTTACTGACATCTCCTATAAATATGGACCCATTTGGATCAAACTGGATCAAAAATACCGTCGGTTCGATGGTTCAATGAGTTCCATACACAAAGGCGGCCATTTTTTTCTGAACAAAAACAATAGGGGCTCCCGCCCCTTTGGGGTTGGAACCCTAAGAATAAGAATAAGAATAAGAATAAAAATAAGAATAAGAATAAGAATAAGAATAAGAATAAGAATAAGAATAAGAATGATTATGATGATGATGATGATGATGATGAATAGATGAATAAATTAAAAAATAAATGAATAAATTGATGTTTTATTTATCCCAACAGTAATCAGGGAGATTTCCTTTTGTCATGCCACTCCTCAGGCTGCTCAGATTTATTAATTTTTTTACAGATTTAGGGATTCTGAGTTCAACCACGGCCTCATCCATGTCTTTGTCTGACTTTGGCAGGTCCTGTTGGAGCGCCACCAGCGGTGAGACCATGAGGTTCTGTCCGCAGATGACTTTAGTTATTGGTTCACCCCCAAATGCGTCTTTTTCATCGAGTGTATGTGTTTTGTGTGTGTGTGTGTGTGTGTGTGTGTGTGTGTGTGTATGGCAATCCAATGGCGAACGAGCAATGAGCCTGCCCGAGGCTGCCCGACTGAGAGGTCCTATCACTCGATGGCATTGACTGACTCTGACCTTGTCTTCTCAACTGGCTCCTATATGGGACATGAAACGCCTCAAGGTTCCTACACTTCTGATTGTATCGGCTCTCTGTGAGAAAACCATACATTCAGACCGTCCGCTGTGTATTAGCACTCAGCGGGTCTGTGATTCATTAATATTTCCATTGTTTTTCATTGGGTGAAAAGGAAATAGTTTGAGGCAACATTTTTCTTCTTCAACAATCACCCTCTGATTGAGGAGAGTTGAGCTGTTCCCTGCATGCAGTGTTGCCGGTCTCCTGCTGAAATAGTCAATTCCACCATTTGCTGGCGAAATAATAACAAAAACTAAAAAAAAAACTAGTCTATTGTCCAAAGCTGCCGGCAAGTTTCCAGGAAAACTACAACCCAGCAGTTCCTAAAATCCCGTTGGAAGTCGAGACCAGCCATGAGTTGACGCCGTTCACAAAGAAAATGCCTGGTGTTCCTGCTTTCTCATTCCTCAGTGGTTGAGACTTGTTGTGTAATGTGTTGTATTTTGACATTGAAATCACTTTGATTTGACAACTCAAATATCTATCTTGATATATTTTAATATTAGCTTTATTGCACAAATCATCATCTCAAACAGTGGCTGCACCCAAAGCTGGCAATAGAGCATAGACCAAAACAATGGTTTTGGTATTTGTGGTATTTGCATACCAGCAAATGCCACTTAAATATACTGAATACAATTTTACTTTTATGAATTTACAATATGTATCCCAGAGCAAAGTAACACCGGAAAAAGCAGCTATATTTCTATTTGTATTTATTTATCATTATTTGTATTTTTTATCAGACCAGTGAAGCTAAATTATTGTCTGTAAACAGATAATAATAGTGTATTTTCTTTTTTGCATTTTATTTCAAATTCCACTTAAAATAACGGAATAATGGAAATCAGCTCTTGTGTTGCAAGATCAAAATTGCAAGGCTCTACTAATTCATCAGTTCCGGCCAGAATACCAGCTTTGTGTTCATCACAACAAGGTCATGTTTTACACTGAATGTGAGAACTACGAGTAGGTCATAATAATAAGCACAGTTATATGTGGTAGATTTTTGATGGGTAACGGGATAGTGGTGAGTCATGGGATTATTTAAGGGTAAAAAGAGGTTATTGGGAAACACTAATAATATGTCTTAAAAATAAACACGTAATATAGAATAATATTCCATTTTATTCTGTTTTATATTCTGAAAACATTAAGTGAAACCGTGATTGTGATTCTGATATTAATTCGAGAGAGATTTAACAATATATCACAAATGTGAAGAGGGTCACGTTAAATTGTCTCATGCGCCGGATGTGGCCCCCCCGGGGCCTGTGGTTTGAGGCCCCTGATTTGAGACAATAATCCCATTAAAAAGTATCTTATACACAAAACATTTCTAGAGTCTTCATTTTAGTACAGTAATTAAACAGGTGACTCCAGTTAAAAGCTATGCTGCCCTTGCATGTCTTGGATGTCAACCAAACCAGATTTGAACCTTTTTCCCCATTCCTGCCAGCTATGTCTTGGTTGGTTGCTCGGCAACGGCAGCTGCAAAGCGCAAAAGAACGTGCCTTTTGTCTTTTGTGAATGCACGTTGAAAACGTTATGGCACCCTGTTAATAATTCCACTGCACCTTAAAGATGTTCAGGAGTCAGTTTTAGGTTTTTCTACACACAGGCGGCGGTTAAAAAGTGGCTGTGTTGATGAAATGTTTCAGCATTTTAGTCTATTATGTCTGTTTCTGGTGGAATTCAAATGAATGGATTCAGGAACGTTTTTCATATACATCCATTCATGTTTGATTCACGGCCGCCACATGCCCGCTGGGTTTGGATAGATGAGGTTTTAATGTATGTGGAAAAGAAAGGCTGACTTAAATTATGCACGTCAACAGAAGAGAGACGAAAGACAGTCTGGCACAGCGTGCACGCTGAGAAAGATCCATACAACCTGTCATACCTACCACATACTGTATCCACTAATCTCTCTAGAATCTTAGAAGCACGCAATAAAAGATCTACATCTATCTATCATTCTATCCATCCATCCATCTATCTATCCATCCATCTATCTATCTATCTATCCATCTATCTATCTATCTGTCTATCTGTCCATCATCTCTCTAGAATTTGTGATATAAATCGTACTGTAATATATGAGGCCGTATAGGCCATATTTCATACTTTACCTCTCGCATATACTAGTGAAATGCTCTTACATACACATACTGAAAAAATTTCAGTAGTATATGTGAGCATTTCATACAGTGTGTGTATGTAAGAGCATTTCACTAGTATATGCGAGAGGTAAAGTATGAAATATGGCCTATACTGCCTCTCTCATAGTAATTACACTAATAGTCGCACAATATAATAAAATAAAAGGTGAAACTGGTGGAACTTAGGTTTCACTAATTACAGCTCGCTTGACCGCAGTACTTAACCTTAACCCCTGCCTCTAGCAAATTTGTCCTCAGAATGCGGTGACATAACATTGTATTAGGTACAGGAACCGATATAGAGGAAACAATACAGGAAACAGCAGCGAGGGACAGAGGCGGCTGGACACGCTGGATATAGGTTCTAACAAGTGCTCATAAAATGTGATGTAATGATCTTCATTATGTAACACCCACAGTTTGTAATAATTCTTATCTGGCTAAAACCTTTGTAATAAACATCAACTGTCTGTCAGGTTCATGTGTTCATGTCTGTCTGTGTGAGCCCTTTAGTAAAAATTTGGGTTGAAATTAAGACAGCCATTTTGGAGCCTTATTACATAATGCTTTAAATGAGTACACATTCATCATAAAAAGTTGTATCCACCATAATGCAGAATAACCTCTGTGTTATGTGATGCATAGTATTTGTTTATTGTTGTTGCAAGTTATTACAAAATGCGGGTGTTATTAGATAATAAATACAAAATTATTTACATTTTGACAAGTTATTACAAAATGTTAGTGTTATTACATATTAATTACCAAATTAAATATATTTTTGCGAGTTATTACAAAATGACAAATGTTACATTTTGAAAAGTTATTACAAAATGCGGGTTTTATTACATAATACAGTACATACCAAATGAATTACATTTTGGCAACTTATTACAAAATGCAGGTGTTAGGTGTTATAGATGTATATATATTACATATATATATGTAATATATATACATCTGTGTGTGTTCTAGTCTTGTCCAACATACAGAGTAAAATCCTGCAAATTGCAGGCTGGTGGCAGTGATGGTATGGAGCGTGCTTCCATTGGATTCATTCATCCACTTGAGAACAGCAACGCATTCGCTCCACTTTGATGGTGTCTGGATCCATCTGTGGAGCTTTTCTTTCTCCCGGGCCAGATAATGCCCAAGCGCCATTATGGTTGTGATTCAGTCTCAGACTTGTTCCGCGAACACGGATTCCGCCTCATGCACCGGCACCGGCCACAGTCAACAGATCTCAGTCCAATTGAACACATGGACCGGCCTATTTGGAGTAGAGACACTATACAAGCTCACTGAACTCATTGGAGTCAACATCGGCAAACAGCCTAGGGGAACCCTTTCATGACCCTGTTAGGTCCGTGGCCCCTGAAAAATGTAGGTTGGAGAGAAATAAAAAATGGTCCGCAGTCTTTTACTGCGAAATAAGCCTCATCCCAATGCATTTAGTATTTTGCTTGCTGATACAGAGTCGACACGTTCCCGGTTCCAGGTACATCCATTAACATTGATGAATATAACAAGGCGCCGGTGGATCAAGAGGTAGAGCGGGTCGTCTAGTGATTGGAAGCTTGCCGGTTGGATTCCCGGCTCCTCCTGCTAGCGTCCTGAAGTGTCCTTGAGCAAGACGCTTCACCTCTAACTGCCCTCTAACTATATCGGTGTATGAATACGTCGCTTTGGACAAACGCGTCTGCTAAAATGACACAATAAGCCAGACAATATTTACTGTGAGGCAATAATAAGAACACAAACTTCACTAGTTGGGAGAGGGCCATCAGACGAAGAGGCAGAACCTGCTTGAGTATGTGTTGCCTCTTCGGGTTAATAAAAACATCTCAAGCACCCGTCCGAACACAAAGTGGTCCATAATGTCCTCTGTGCAGGTACTCGGAGAAGTATTGCTATGTCATTATCAAGTACTTTAATCAAGCTGCACTACGCAAGATAAACCGGGACGTTTCAACACTTAACCCTGCACACGCGATTGCCAGGTATTAAAGATGCTATAGACATAACAAATAACTGAAAACAAGGCTGAAAGTAATATATAATATAGTAATAAGTAATAGATGTTATAATAATAGTATTACTTACCCAAAACAGTCATGTAGGCGTTGGCTGTTCTCACAGGCATGGTGAACAGAGAGCAGGTGTAAACACCTTCATAGTGCAGCGTGATGTCACTGATGCTGATGGTCAGCTCTGACGACGACCAGCTCACCAGCTCCACCCTGTCGTCCCTTAAAGCTAAATTCAAGAGAAAGACAGAGAGAGAGGGGCGGGGGGGTATAGATATAATTTTTGGAATGGAACAAATTGTCCGACCATCAAAGTTGATAAGGGTCTTTGCTAGCTGCCACGCTTTAAATACGGCCCATTTTGTTTGAAATACCCTTGGACATGGGAGATATAAGAAAATGCATCTCCCGAAAGACATGAGAGGAATGGAAATCAATAACGCAATAACAGCCTCATAAAAAGCCTATGAGAGTTTGGCGTGAGCCAAATACGTTTTTGGGGTTTGTTTTGAGAGGTTTGAAAACAGATTCCTGGCCTTGGACCTTAATGGATTTGATTACGACGAACAGGGCGAATTAATACATGAATACACACATTGTGAGAGTTAGTTTTCGGTATCAAACAAAATGTCGCTCTTTGTCGGTTGTTGTGGCAGACTACATGAAAAGAAAAAGCACCATGTGGGTGTCATTGTTTAGTCGGCTAATTTATTCATTGTCTCCGCAGCCTTGGCCTGCCACGGAAGTTACTCAAGCCTTACTTTCCCAGCCGTGACACCCTCCCACAACCTGTTTTAATAAGGAGTCTGGGCTGCTTAGCCTCGACTTTCGCTGCCTATCAAAAATGACTCTGGACAGAACGCGGCCGATTAAAAACGCGTACACGCAAGCGGAGGGGAACAAAACAAGAGAGACATGGTTGTTTATGTACAGAACGCGGGGCAGAAATTTCCCTTTCTCGTGGCACTTGGGAAACCAAATAACGTGGTACACAACATAATGTTGTAGCCTCTGTACAGATATGAAAAAGCGCCGCCTGCCAAACAGTCTTTTAGAAGAAAGTGCTTTGAAGAGTGGCTGGCTGGTGCAGTTAAATAATTGGAAACAATGCCCAAGGTAGCGTGTTAAGCCCAATGGCTGTTATTATTTGTTGTTTTTTTCCCCAAAATACTTTCGCAACCACCAAAAGCTTTACTTCCAGTCATTGGGCCTCATTCATGATTATGTGAGTAGAAATGCTCCTACTTTGTGTGCAAAAGAGCTGGATACGCGAAGTCAGCAGCGGATTCATGAGGCGTGCGCGGCGGCCACATTTGTTCCTAAACATCGGAACCGTTCTAAATGGACTGGAGCCGACTCTACTACGCATGTCTGCTGCCGGATGCTTGCGCCGCAGTGGACGCCGGAGGATCGCACTTCGGCTCAAATAAAGAAAAAGTGGATCGATATAAAAGCCGTTTTTTCAATTTATAAATTGCATGGAGGCCGTTTGGGGCTTGTAGCCATGAAGCCGATGGAGGACTTGGACACGGTGGTCTCTGGTGGGCGCGTTGTGGCTCCGGGTTGTTTCATATATAATAATAGAATGAAATACGAATAATTAATAATAAGGGCTTCTCTTGCCAGTGGAAACCGGGTGATCAGCCATCGATCACTCAGTTATAAGATCATTGATCACGACCAGTGAACAGATCTCTATAAATGCGCTCTCTCCCGAAGGTGCAATATCCAAAAATATATCCATGAAGAGAAATATATCCATTATCACACGTGCTTGGAGATTAATATGAATCCTTTATTAACAAACTGCACTTACAACAGAGTGAATTTAAGAATCCTAGACTTAAACATATAGGAAAACACACACACATACACAAATCAATATACGCAAGGAAGATAAATAATAATAATATTATAACAAATGTTATATATATATATACAATTTTATATATATATATATATAATTTTCCAGGACTTCGACTGATTGGTGATTTGTGCGTACGACTGATCCGAAGCGGTTCCACATTTTCTTCTCAAGTGAGAACAAATTCAAGTAAGAACATGCTGTTGGATCCCGAATTGGATGGACCGGCCACTGTCATGGTGTCGGTACCACGAGCCAAGCCGTGTATCATGACCTGCACCAACCCGATGCCCATACACCCACGTAACCACACGTGGAGCTCGTAGCGTACATTCTCTCCGTGCATATCACCTTGATGAAAGAATTGATTTGATAAATAAATTTGATTGAATTTGATCATTTTTCCGAGGTGTCTTTGAGCAAGGCACCTAACCCCCAAGAGCTCCCGACGAGCCGGTCGTCCCCTTGCACGGCTGACACTGCCGTCGGTGTGTGAATGGGTGAATGTGAGGCACGTGACATGTAAAGTGCTTTGAGTGGGGAATGACACAATGAGCATAAGAAGAGAATTGTCTAAAATCTCTTAAATCTCTATGTGTTGCTGTTGTAACGGTTGGGATTTACGGATTGGCTTTTGGGTTTGGCATTGTATTTCTGGCGGCACGGTGGCTCAGTGGTGAGCTCTGTTGCCTCCGGTTTCCATCACAAGACATGCATGTTAACAAGTCAACTCTATTGTCGTCCCAACTCTACACAGCAAGGTGTACATTAGGACGGAATTGCACGGATTCTTCTGTACCTCCTGTTGGGTTAGGTGGTTAATACAGTACTCCTGTCGGTGCCCCTGAGCAAGGCACCGGCAACTGAGAGCTGGGGGTGGTCCCCGGCAGAGGCGGTTCCGGCTCCTTCCTCTGTGTATCGAGCTGCTTGGCCTAAAACACGGTCATCATGAAAGCCGACCTTCGGATCGAGGACGGCGCCAATCATCGATTGATTGTATTTCTACAGTATCTGTAGTGCATGCGGTGAGCACATGCTTGTGGTGGTGCCAAGATTGCAGAAGTGACACGGGTGACAAGCAGAGAAATGACGCTAAGCACTCTTTTATCTCATTGCGCGGCTTCCACCGATAGAGCGTTGGCATTGCTCTGCTGACTCGGAGCTACTGTAAAGCAGGAAGGCAAATGGTGCACGGCGCGGCGATCGGTTAGCTTGAATGACACCTTCCCTCTCGTTTATTTTTACATTTGTTCTACACCCTTCCCGTCCCTCCGAGCGCCGCTTATCTCGGCACAGGCGTGTCGTGCTGACATGCGCGTGCCACATATCTTCAGACCTGTCTGCTACCCTGCGGTGTGAGGACATCGCCGGTTTGTGCGCCGGTTTAATCCGGGGACACCAAATGATGTTTGCTCTGAAATCACCTGTAGATCGTCTAAAG
>OMKR01064021.1:0-10109 GCA_900302355.1 Cyttopsis rosea
GAAGACAGTGGAGCGCATCATTGACTGTCACCTCCCCTCCGTGCAAGGCATCTACCACACACGATGCCTTAGGAAAGCACGGAAAATCATTAAGGACTACAGCCATTCAGGCTATGGACTGTTTACGCTGCTGCCGTCTGGTAAACATTACCGGAGCATCCGGGCACGGACTACCAGACTCACAAACAGTTTTTACCCACAGGCCATCAGGCTTCTTAATCTGCAACATCTCTAGTCTCCTATGTAAATTAAATTAATGCACATCACCACAACTAAATGTACATATCCACCAGCACTCCTTCACTTTATATTTATATTTATAATGTGCAATAGTCTTGAGTACTTTTCTAGTTTTAGGTTCTGGTTTTTTTTTAATCTCATTTGTTGTTTTTTGTTACCCCTGCCCTTTACTTCGACCTTGTGCCCTTATATGTGACCTCTACTTGTACGGTTATACTTAAAGTCTTATCTGTTTGTGCCTACTACGTAGTTGTTGCTTGCCTTGCCACAAGAATTTCATTGTCCAGAATGACCTTGTGTTGTACTGTTCATTTGACAAATAAAACACTTTGAACTTTTGAACTTTGAACCTCTGTGACCCTTGCCTCAGCACGGCTGCAGTGTGCACAATCCGGCCCACATGCTCGCCTGGAGAGCCCATCTGCATTTGTGTGACTGTCTCTTCGTCTGTGTGCCACAAAGAAGTTGTATTCCTGTAGTTGTTCAATCCATCTCGCGACCTGCCCCTCCGGTTCTCGGAAGGACATCAACCACCTGAGGGAGGCATGGCCTGTCCGGATAACAAACTTCAGTCCACACAGGTAGTGCTTAAAGTGGTTCACAGACTCTACCACAGCCAATAGTTCTCTCCGGGTGACACAATAGTTGCGCTCTGGTTTTGAGAATGTCCTGCTGTAGTAACCAATTACTTTCTTGCCATTGGTTGTGATCTGGGCCAGGACCGCCACTAGGCCATAATTGCTTGCATCTGTGTCCAACACGTATTGGGGTCGTCAAAACTGGGGACTGACACAGGGCTGATTTTAGTGCATCAAATGCTCGCTGCTGTTCGGGGCCCCACTCAAAACACACATTCTTGCATATCAGCCAGTTTAGAGGTGCGGCTACTGTCGAGAACATGGCAATGAAACGCCGATAATAAGAGGCTAACCACAGGAAGGAGTGCACCTCTGAAGCGTTCTTCGGAACTGGCCAGTCCTAGACCACAGTGACTCTGTGCTCAACCCCTGTCCACTCACTTTGTGGCCCAGGAAAGTTAGTTCTTTCTGCATTTCTCAGGGTTCAATTTCAACCCTGCCTGCTGGATCTTGGAGAAGGCCATCCGGAGGGCCTGCAAGGCTGTGTCAAAATCTGCACCCTGGATCAGTACATCGTCGAGATAGACTTGCTTGTTTTGTGCTGGAACATCCGAGAGCACTCTCTCCATGAGCCTCTCGAATGTGGCCGGGGCGTTGCATAGCCCGAAAGGCATGACTGTGAATTGCCACAGTCCACAACCAGTCATAAAGGCTGTCTTAGGCCAGGCCTCTGGCAACAGTGGCACCTGCCAGTACCCACTCCTTAAATCAAGCAAGGAGAACCAGGCAGAGCCTCTAATTCCATCCAGTGCATCATTGACCCGGGGCAGGGGATATGAGTCTTTGACTGTGATCTCATTCACTGGTCAGAAGTCGACACAAAACCGCCTCTGAAGCAACTTCCTTCGGTACCATTATCACAGACAATACCCATGAGCTGCTCGAGGGTTCAATCACTCCTGCTGCCCTCATCTCCGCCACACCTTGTTCAGCGGCTGCCTGCTTGTTCAGTGGTACGCGGCATGGTTGCTGACAAATGGGGTTGTGCTGTGCCTGTATCAATCTCATGCTGGATTAAATGGGTCCTGCCCAGGTCGGAAGGTGAAGTGGCAAAAACTGATTGGAACTCATACAGCTAATTCCATAACTGCTGCTGCTGCTTTGTGGACATCCCCTCTCTATTATTCTCCAGCAGTGACTTGACAGTTTCCTCTTGGGTTGGTAGGTTTTGTGAAATACCAACCGTGACACTACCACTCACAGCTGTTAGTCATAAATTCGCCAGTCAGGCACGGTTGGAGGTCTGGGCTGGATTGTTGTGGTAGGTGTACCTGTGAGGCGACTGCACCTGTGGACAAGGGTATCAACCTCGATTGTTCCCGAACAATGGTCCTGAACAATATCCACACATGGAGGAGCTGTCAATTCCTGTGAGTGGGCTTCTGCTTCAACGGAGAAGGGTTATGGAACCTGAGAGGAGATTCTATCTGATGGTTCAGGTTGAACAACATGCTCGGTTGTGAACTCAGGGAGCTCTGAGCAGAGCTCTGCTGGACTTGCTGTGGCGTCGGCGTCCGACAGCGGTCTGTCCGATATGCCGTGTGCCTGGTCATCATTGCATATCAGGGGTAGTGGGGGACCGACCATGAATGTCACTGTCGTCTGTCCCACATTCAACACAGCACTGGTATCGTTCATGAAGTCAAAACCCAGTAGGCACTCATGAATTTCAGCTACCCACACTGAGTAAAGGAAGGTCTGCTCACCCAACTGGATGTTGACTGGCCCAGCATGGCCGTTTGGTCTCCGGTCACCGTGATGAGGGGCCACACTGTAGAACACCACTGGAGGTCCTCTGGCAATATGTCTGGGCGTATGATTGTCACCATGGAACCAGAGTCAACAAGTGCACATACCGACCTGCCATTAATCAGTGATAGCACCTGTGACACTTTAGGTCCTGATTTGGGGGCCACAGAACCTGCTACCACAACACAGTTGTTCATGGCTGTGAGTGCATGGATGGTGCATGGATGGGAGTGGAGTAACCTTCCTCACCTCCGCTCCCCACCCCGTTTCCCGATGGCTGGCATTGGGCAGGCGGCATAGGATTGGGGAGCTCAGGGCAGTGGTACTGAATGTGGCCCCTCCAGCCACATCTCCAACAGGTCTGAGACTGAAAGTCCGGCGGGCCTCTGTAGTCTTGTGGTCTAGGGGGTCTAGGGGTGTCCCATCGTGGAGGGGAATAGATGGGCTGGGGGCGCGAGGGCTGGGAAGGTCTCGAATGCTCCACCTCCTGTGCACGCTCCAGTTCCTCTCCCAAGGTAAAGGGTTGCTAGGTCGGACCTGCTCCCGCAGTTTGTCAGGCGTCAACCAGCTGATGAAAGCTTCCTTTGTAAGGATAAACCTCCGCTCCTCACTGAACTCTGGAAATGCTTTACAGGCAGGGGGCGTAGCTCAGCTGCATAGACCCCCAGCTTCTCTCCTTCCCCATGTGTTCTCTCATTAAACAGTCACCTGGCAGTAAACTTACTGGTTGTATCACTAAATTGTCTTTTTTGTCTTTTTTATTGTCTCTGAAAGGTCTAACAGAACCGTTTTAGCCTCCCCCTCTAGAGCCGCAGCCAACTGAACCGCACTCTGTCTTGTCCCACTGGTTGGCTCTGACTATAAGCTGAAATTGTGTCCAGTATGTCTCCCAATCATTGGTGCCATCGTAACAACCCGCATTCACTTGGTTTCTCTTCTGATGGGCTGTAGCTGTAGTAGCTGGGGAGGCACCAGCTATAGCTGCGGTGAGGGCTTGTGTGAGAACGTGGTGGTCAGCAACGCAGTGGAGTCTGGAGGGGGCAGTTGACTGGAGTGTGGGGGGTCAACCCGGTCTGCCATGGGGCTGTAGTAAACCTGTTGTGTGCTACTAACTCCATCCCTGATCTGTCCTGGTGCGAACAAGCTCCAGTAATTGGCACGGTTAGTTGCAAAGTTAGCATCAACTCATGGGACCATGGGCTGGGTGGCTGGAGTCGCTGGCTCTCTATACTTGTACTGCACCATTAGTAAGTTCTTCCTTAACCTGTTCTCCTCTCTCACGTCTCCATCGTTCTGGCACAATAATGTGGCAACCAACCACCTAAGCCCTTTTACCCCGCCCCGGAACCACTTTCCAGCCAATTATCCTCTACACTGGACACCTCCCTCAATAACCAGTGCAAAGCAATAACACATAACATGAACATGAACCCAGCGTTAGAAGATATAGTCTTGACTTTGTGAAAATTGTCGGTGTAAGCAATACAAATAAATCCCAAGGTATTAAAATAGTCCAAATCTTCAGCGCTATCTCCTTCCATGAATTCAACGCCATCTGGTTATTATTGTGGTCACGCATGGATTATGTCAATACTGTTTAAAGCTCTTTTTAACAAAACAAAACATAGTTTACAAAATTAACGCTGCTAATTCATTGTAGTACACTGGAAAAAAGCTTCTTTCCAAACATAGATTTTTTTGCATGTAAGGGATTGAAAGGAAACTCATTTTAGAATTTAAGAACTAAAATAATATTTTCTAGAATTTAAAATGTTTAAAAAGGGAGCTTTTGTACAATGGTTGTTTTAATGCAAATATTGCTTTTAATGCTGATGTAACCCAGTTAAAAATACTGTGTATTGTTATATGTTGAGTTAAGTTAATACTGCTATATATTGTGATGTCACAAGAGGCTCGGCGATAGAGAGACACTACATTCCCTCCTGCTGGCTGCAGGACTACAAACCAAGATGGTCTCCAAAAGAAGACTACAAGGAGCAAGACAGCAGGGAACACAGGACTGCTGGTTGAACAGGTGGAGCAGATAAGGCCTAATGAGAGCATGGAGGGGGATAATGTTTTGGTGAAGGAGAGTTTGGTGTGGGAGAGACACTAATCTTTATTTACCAATCATTCTAATTTAATAATTGAAAGAAGTACATATTTTGACCATTGAGTTGTGCCTTTTTATTTTTTGTTATCCACAATAAATGAAGATCCAGTTTTGTGGAGAACCATCGTTTGCCTCCTTTTTCGCTTCACCCACACTATGAAGACAACACTAGACGCTCCCAGCCTCTTGGGACATCACAGTTTGTGGAGAATGCAGGCACTTGTAGTATGGGTGAGAATATATGACTGGGGTTGATGCAGAGCAACTTCCTGTTCTTTTTGCTGAATTAAGTATCAACCAAGAAGACATGGAAGAGATACTGCAAAGGCTGGTTGAGAGCTACCAGCGCCAGATTGAGTCCAACCATGCCCTGCTGGAGGAACAGAGAAAAGCCAATATGCTGAAGGCCAAGGAGCTCCGACTGCAGCGTGAACAGGTCCAAGGAGCAGAGAACCAAATTAAAGCCAGTGACTTTATCCCTAAGATGGGACCTGGGGACAACATAGAGGCATATTTGTATGCTTTTGAAAGCACTGTAACATGGGAACGATGGCGGAAGGAACAATGGGTAGGAATCCTTGCACCTTTCCTATTTGGAAAGGCCCAGAAGAGGCATTCCAAGATTTAGACCCCACAGTGGCCAACAATTATGATTTGTTAAAGGGGGAAATTCTCAGTAGAATTGGGCTCACCAAGTTTGGTATGGCCCAGCGATTCCACATATGGACTTTTAAAAATGATGAACCACCCTGCGCACAGATGCACAACTGATGCAACTGTTACATATAACAAAAAATTCCTTGAACCCCAAAAAAATTCAGCAACAGCTATGGTAGAGATCCTGGTAATTGATAGATATTTGCAGGCCCTACCCCTCGAAGCAAAAAAGGTTATTAGCCAACGTGTCCCTGAAACAGCTGGTGCTTTGGTTGGCAGGAGAGCAATATCAGGCAACCGCTGACATGCTCCGCACTAGCAGAAGGGACCAATCCAGCCCACGACTGGTCCACCTGGTCCCTCAGCCCCAGGCACAGAGACCAACCTTTCATAAGCCTATCCCACCCCCACATCCAGGTAAACCCTTTCGGGAGAGGTGAAGCCCAGGAGGGTGGCAGCTAACTGGGAAGACGTATAATGCAGTGCCTGGCAGTGCAGTCAACCGGGTGAACCAATGCCCACAGCAGACTCTTCAGGGGGGCCGCCAGCCAATTTCTACGTAGTCCACATGGGAGGTACCGAGCACCGGGCCATGACCTGTCCAGTCACGGTGAATAATAAAGATGTGGAAGCTTTGTTGGATTCAGGGGGTGTGGTCACATTAATCCATCAAGCCTTGGTAGCTGAAATAGATTGTTCCCAGCAAGAAGTCCAATCTATCTCTTGTGTTCATGGCGATACTCGAATATTCCACCACAACGCTGAAGTTGGTCACGACACAGGGCCAGTGTGAGTTCAAGGCGGGAGTGCTCCCAAACCTGCCAATATCCCTCTAAATAGGGCAGGTGTTCCACCCCTCCCAACCGCGACTGTGACATCGTAGTATTGTGATGATATTGTGAAAGCATAACATAGGGTAGATAGAGCAGCCATCAGAGACACATGCATACAGACATAAGATCACCCCACACACTCGTACTGACATCTGCTTCCATCCGTCTTGTGGTTGCCCTTGAGAAAGCACAATCTGTAAGTTCATCTGTGTTATTCATGTATGCATACAGTGTAGGAGTTATGACAACGTATTGACAGGTTATGTGCATTGACATAGAGACTGTTTGTTAATCTGCATACTTCTGTACTGTTCCACAGTGTCACACCACTTCCATTAAAGAGACCTGAAGTCAGTTCCTGTCTCTACTTTGGTGGGAGAGTGTTTAGCTCACTGTATAGCCACGTACATCTTCACTTGGTGAGGACAGAAGAGACTAACTTCACCTCAAGACATCCCAAGTTACTGCTGAGAGCAAGGATGTCGGAAACAGGCCCCCCGGAACTCCTAGGCCACTTGGAATCCCCAGGCCACAGCAGACAGCACGGCTTGGAGGAAGGACAGGCAGAAGGTAGTACAAAAGTGACTGCAATAGTCAAGTTCCTCATCACGTCCAGTGGGTCCAGCGGCAGGTCCACATAAGAAGACAAGAAGTATGGCTCTTCTGAGACTATAGAACAGTCCCTCTTCGCAAGACTGAGCAACCCCATGAGGACCCCAACAAGCAGTGCCCCATCCACAAAATGCCGCACTCCCTCGGAATGTACAGGACCTTCAAAAGGAAACCGCTCATGCAGAGGAAAGACTTTATGAGGGAGCATTCCATATGCTACAGATGCTGCAGGACTGCAAAGCCGACATCCGCTGTTGAGAGTGCGACAGCAACCGCCACGTCACAGCTCTCCATGCAGGTCCCCCTACCTGGGCAGCGGAGAGGTCACGCACCACACCTAGTAGGGAGCTTGGCACCACTATGCAAGGTGCGGGGAGCAACAAGAGGGAGCAGCCAAACTACCAAGTTTGGATAAAATAAACCTGCCACTGCCTACACTCATTGAGTCCGACCACATACCCGACAACAGGGAATAAATTCCTACACCAGAAACCACGAGCCACCATCCTCGGTGCTGTTGACCAATAACTTGGTCGACCCTCTAGGTTTTGTCACACCCATCAGCATTCAAGGCCGCGCCATCCTTACCACTTACCACCACTGGTGGCAAATGGGACACCCCGCTACCGGTCAAGAAACAAGAGGAGTAGCTGAGGTGGAGGAACTCATTACAAGATCTTCAGGGGTTGAACATTCCCAAAATGTACACAACACTGCCAATCTCCGGAGCTCAGAAGAAAGAAATGTGTATCTTCTCCGACGCGTCCACCAAGGCAATCAGTTCCGTCACATACCTCAAGGTGACTAACGCGGAAGGTCAGAGCGAGCTGGGGATTATCATGGGCAAGGCGAAGTTAGCCCCCAAAGCCGACCTTAACGCCGACTCAACCATGGCGCAGCCATACTAGCAGTCGAGATGCCAGAGGTCATCTCACAGGAGCTGGACACCAAGTTGGACAGTGTCAAGTTCTTCTCCAACAGCAAAGTGGTGCTAGGCTACATATCAAATAAGACAAGACTATTCTACGTCTACGTCCACAACCAAGTCCAACGCATCAAGCGGTCCACATAGGCAAGCCAATGGTGCTACATTCTGATGCACTTAAACCCCGCTGACCAGGCTACAAGAGCTCCCAGCCAATCAGTTGGCCCTCTCCTCCTGACTAAACGGTCCTGCCTTCCTCATCGAGATCCAAGAGAGCCAATCACCTGACGAGGGCTTTGACCTCATTAACCACAAAACCGATGCAGAGTTATGCCCCGAAGTTACTGTCTGTGTCATGGCTCGGCACCGCACGTTTCGAGAGTTTCTCTCACACTTTGCTCACTCCTTCACTTGAGTATCTGAGAACAGCCCCTGTTGTGGCTGGCACACCTGCAGAAAGCCCCTATCCAAAGAGCAACTCGACCAGGCGAAAGCTAGAATCATTCTCAGCATGCAGAACAAAGTTTATGAAAAAGAGACCAGCTGCATCCAGAGTGGAAAGCCTGTTACCAAACAAAGTCTGCTTAGCAAGCTCTGCCCTTTCATCGATCCATTACCATGTCTCATGTCTAGAGATCATGTGTCGCATACTGGATGCCATGCTCCTTAAACATTGAACCGCAAAAGTAACCCATGAGGTCCTGACAACATTCATGGTGGAAGTCACAGCAATAGTCAACACCAGACCTCTAACATCAGTTTCCACAGACCCAGAGCACCCAACCATTCTCACTCCAGCTACTCTGCTTACCTAGAAGGTCGGTACACCCCCGTTACCTCCAGGCCAGTTCGGCGAGAAGGACCTCTTCAGAATTCAGTGGCAACAAGTCCAGAGTCTAACCAACACCTTCTGGGAACGGTGGAAACAGGAGTATATCCACACCCTGCAGGGATGCCGCATCTGTAGAAGCGAAATGCCAAACATGCAGGAAGGGGACGTGGTCCTACTGCGGGACAATCAAGTCAAGAAGAATGACTGGCCCCTTGGCCTCATCACAAAGACCTTTCCCAGTGATGACCGAGACACACGCATACAGTCAGACCACCCCACAGACTCGGACTACAATCTGCCTTGTGATTGCCCTTGAGAAAGCACAATCTGTAAATTCATCCTTGTTCATTTGTTTGTGCATACAGTGCATACATTTAGCTCACTGTATAGCCATGTACGTCTTCGCCCTCTATTCTACAAACTCTGGAATGAAACACAAGTCGCAAGGTCCCGGGAGAAAACACAGCCAATATATAGGAATAAAAGAATAGACACATAACGTGCCAGGTTACCAACTCCCTCCTTGCCTGCCGCGGTACTTCTGGGGGTCCACCGTCATCAGGTGAGGAAGCTAACCATGTTGATACAATCAAAATCCAAAATTGTCTATTCACATTACTGTTTTTCACATTATGGAAATTAGCAAAAAAATCCATCGTGGCAGACTTTCATGGTCCAAGAGCCTTTTTGGATTTTGACTGTATCAACACCAAATTTGGTATACACCATTGCAGGATTGATAGACCTAATTCTATTATAAATTAGCAAGATCGATCAAAAAACATGGCCACCATCAATCAAAATAACTTCGATTTTGACTATATCAACACCAAATTTGGTATACAGCATTGCAGGACTGAGATACACAAAAACATGGCTGCTCAGCCAAATCAATAAATCAGTATTGATGGATTCACTTCATTGAAATCATTGAGAGGAATTTGAAGATATGAATTGATGGACTGATGGAGTTATTGGGTACTCTGATGTTTTAAAAGTCTACCTTGAGAATTGATATAACTGCTAGTAGCTGAACATACAAGTATACCTAAGCTTGTAATACCACAACCTTGCTGTTTTGACAAGCCTTATTCTTTAGTTTCTTTGGTTGTTTTTTTCCATGATTTTTTTCAAGTGTTTTCTGTTCTGTACCTGAATATGCAATACAACCGGTAAACTCAGTTCTGTGTCTGTGTGTGTCATTAATTTTCAACCAGCTCCATAGTCAAACCTACTCCATGAGATATATATATATATATATACAGTATATATATATATATATACAGTGGTGTGAAAAAGTGTTTGCCCCCTTCTTGATTTCTTATTTTTTTGCATGTTTGTCACACTTAAATGTTTCAGATCATCAAACAAATTTTAATATTAGTCAAAGACAACACAAGTAAACACAAAATGCAGTTTTTAAATGAAGGTTTTTATTATTAAGGGAGAAAAAAAATCCAAACCTACATGGCCCTGTGTGAAAAAGTGTTTGCCCCCCCTGTTAAAACAT
>OMKR01064026.1:0-12393 GCA_900302355.1 Cyttopsis rosea
AGCGCTGATTGGTCGAGCCGCAAGGAATGATGTCAGCATAAATTATGGTGATTGATCGTGACGTCACTTCCGTCGGAGGGTTTGTTTTTTTTGGTGCTTTTTATTTTTTATTTTTTTAAGGCGTCGTAATATTCATCAATTAACAGCGTCAGCGCTAATATCCGAGCAGCACATACGAAGCATGTCATATTATTTTTTTATTTTAAATAAATACATTTTTTTAAAACGCTGTCAAGGAGTGGATGTCATTCCTTCAGCAAATAAACGAAGAGAATTAAAAACGACTGATTACGTCGCCGTCGACACGAACACGCGCGTTTCGTGACAGCAGAGCCACGCCACCGGGGTCACGCTGGATAGTCGAGATGGCGCCGCGGCCCCTAAACGTCGTAGAGTTTAATGTTGTTTCGAAGAAGAGAATATTCTATTAATTAAACACTGAACTGACAGACTCCACAAGGACCTAATGCCCCTGGAGGACAAAACAGTAACTAGTGACCACTCAATATTTCAGTGTTAGTACAGATAATAAATTAAAATAATTAGCTACAGATAATTTAACATGAAACAATAAACATTATGGATATGAAAAGAGGCACAATTATGAGAAAAAAGTGGGGAACTGTGTCAACAAATACTGCAATTACTGTAAAACAATTTAATTATAGTTTATCCTTCAGTAGCGCCGTTGAGCATGCTACGACGACAGCAAAACCGGTTTTGCCTTTTTTCCCCCTAAAATTAAAAACTGCCATGTGCAACAATTTACATGTATTAATCGCTTTGTATTGCAAGTGTGTGAACGGATTGTAACCCAACTTAAAAAAGGAGACCTCGCCCGACTTTCTCGTTTGCCTGCGACGGCCTGTGTAAAGGACTCGGGACGGTTTTTCTGTGAGAATCCAAAGGATGTGACGCTCGTGCGGTGCTCCTGGTTGCCTTGCCTCTCTTCAGCTGCGCCGACAACAGTTTGCAAGCTGCCCTACAGCGCACGATGCCGGTCAATCACGTTCAGTCTCGTGTACATCACGTCACCGTTTTGCCCGATGCCCAGGATTCTCGCTCGCGCCTATTGAGCGCGAGCGCGAGCGACAGGATGCTGACTGCAGTTCACTTAACGTCCACCGGTGTCAGGATTTTCTGAAAATTACATAAAACTACATAAAAGTAACTTTAAAAACATACTCTCATGTGTCATCGCCACATATTTGTACAAGAATGCTTCATTTTGCAGTAATTTTGCCACAGTAAAAACTTCTGTCATTCAGAAAAAGCCACATTTTCAAGTCATTTCATGGTTTATGATAATTTCGTCATATAATCTAGGGCAACAGAAAGAAGAGTGACAGCCTCGCATGTTGTCCATGATCCCATAGGGACAAAGTAGTGATTCACCCTAGAGTTTGTGAAGGAGAAGCACGTGGTTCATCTGGGTGTTTTCAGGGGAACAGACGAGATCCCAAGGGACAGGTGACATTCCAGCACTCATCTGTCTGACGGTCACAGTGAAAGACAAGTTCCCCGAACAAACGGACAGAATCAGGACACTTGTGGAACGGAGGGCTTCCTCCTCCATCCTCTCCACATCTTTATCAGCTTCTTGGAGCTGTAGGAGACGGTCTTCCACAAGCCTGGGAAGAAACAAAAGGGACAAAATATTTTAAATTAATTGCTATAACCCATGTGTACATATTTTTGTGTTTACCCCATACAAATCATACTGCAACAGCTGATAATTAAAATATTTTCTTTCCCATAATTGAGATGCAAGCTGAAAACATATCTAAAAGTAAATAATACCAAATAATAAGAAGGCCCAAATGCTGAAAAAAAGAATCCCTCATTAACACGTTTTCATAATATAGTAAAAGTCAGTTGATGGACGTGCTTACCAGCTGTGGCGATGCTTTTAACACTTTGTGTTATACTTGAGGACTTCACAATAGAAGAGATACCTGCAGAACCATGAAAACACACAGACACACATTACGCTTTGGTAGAACCTTTTTGCATGAGGCATTTTTATTGTAAATTAACATTCTTCTTCTCCATTCGCCCACTCATCCTTCAAATGATAAGACACAATGCAGTAAAGAGTCCACTTGGTGAAGTAAAGATACAATTACATTTAAATTAAAACATGGCTGCATTCTGGTTTATCATCTTCTATCACCTTGTTGTACGACGGCCCCACAGTCGGGGTCCTGCGCCACCTGCAGCAAGATCTCCTCCACATCTCGGTTCTTCCCCGGAGGGTCGACCAGCCTTGTGATCCTCTGCTGCAGAGTCCGGGGGAGGGTCATCAGCTGGACAAACTGGCCCTCGGGACTCTTATCCACCTGCAGGTTCAACCAAATATCAAGCAGGAATGAGGAGATCATCTGGGAGAACTGGCACATAGGGTCTTGTCTAACTAGAAGAACAAAAACATTTTTATATCTCTCCTCTGCATTTGTTTACTATTACCCCTTTTCCACTGCACAAAATACCCGCTAACATCCTGCTTTTGGCTGCAGTGGGAAAGGGTACACTCTGCATTCATACCCGGGTCAAATGACTGCAGTAGGCACGGGTTTTTATCGGCTCCAGCTCCGATCGGGAGCGGTGGAAACACGACACCCAGGTCGACACACTATTTACGCCCCTTTCCGACGCACGTTGAAGTTCTGGACGCAATGTACAATATAATCCACAGCTCTGCGCCCGCACAAGTGGGGCTGTGCGCCAGATGAGGTCGGACGGAGGGACACAGCTCAGCTCATTGATTCATTCAGCTCTCATGCCCAGTGTGCCCACTGTGGGCAGCGCTCTGGCAGCAAAAATTATAATAATTAATAAATAATTTAATAAATTAATAAAATTGACAAAAATCTAAATGGGAGACAGAGAGAGGGAGCGAGTGTGCGAGACTGCGAGTGTCCGCAGCCTCCACCCCTGGAGGAGCAGGGGTTTCACTTTCACTTTGCTTGCTTGAAAAAGGCAACTTGGCATCAGATTCGGAGGGTCTCACCATGAAACCCCGTGGCGCAATCACATTTGTGATGTCGCACGTGACACACCAGCAAAAAAAAAGACAAACTCGGCTTGCCTCCTGGCAATGGGAACAGGCTCAATCAGCTATTTCTAGCAGATTTGTCTTTCTTATCTATGCCTTTTTGTCTGTTTTTAGATTTTTATTCTTAAGTGTGTAGGTAACAGTCCTACTAAGTTTCTAATTTTGAGTTCTAGTTTTCCTAGGTTAGAGACCTAACAAGCAAAGCGGTGCAGGTTTGAGTGCGGCCATGTTTAAGTGTGGTTAAGAGTGGAGGCCTGTGGAAAATTGTACTTCAATGTCTTATATTGTATCTGTTTTTAGCTATTTATTTCTGTTTCAATTCTTCTTTGCCTTTATACAACTTCTTTCATGCCTTATGTAAAGCAGTTATAATTGCCCTTGTGTATGAGATGTGCTATACAAATAAACTTGCCTTGCCTCTTCTCCCGTAATAATTTCTAACTGAAACTATTCGTTTTGTTTTCCCAGGACACTGATGCCTCGGGTCCTCTGCAGCAGTATTTGACATGTGTTACAAGGGAGTGGCAGAGGGAGTGGAACACAGATGTGATGAAACTTTACTTTTGGACCGGAAGATGAGTAGTGCCTTGCAGAGTCTAAAGCTGCTTTTCAGGACACATGTCCATGCACGTTTGGATGCTTGCGCACATCATGACCACACACACACGTGATCATACTCACTGTTCCTGCTGTATCAACCAATATTCAAAGCGGGAATCAGGCAATAAGCCAATAAGAGTCACTCCCCATTTAAACATAGCCACCTGGGTAAAGACTGCACCTTATCCTCGTCAGGATAATCTGAAAACTTTTACATTTAAAAATCCTGTACTTCCTCATCAAACCATGATACTTGGATAGTATAATAAAGTGTTCAGAATTCTAAGAATAAATACAGGCACATTTTACATCAGTATAAAATATAAAACTGCCAGGTCGGAGCATTAGATTCACCTCAAGTACATTTATTATGTAAATAAAGTGTATTTTATGAATTACCGTTGATTCATGTTTTAGAATAGTTTTTTTTTGTGATAAATTAACAAAAATGGCCCAGGATGTAAATATATGGCCAAAATATTACTAGATAAGAGAAAATATGATAGCAGCAGCACATTTACATTATTAAGGTGTCGCGTTAACTAAATTTTGTGTTTTGGCCATGCATAGGATAAACTTTGAAGCCAAGTTTTTATAAAATTATCTAATAATATAGTTACTGAACCTGGTGTCCAGGTTGAGCAGCACATGTAAAAAATAATAAAGTGGATTATTTTTCCTGAAATGCAGTGAAGTATATTTTCATGCAGAAATGTATGCATCTGTGTGTTTTCCCACCTCTAGTCTTCCCTGTTGAGGCTTGTAGACCACTTGTGGACAATCCTGCAGGATATTTGTATACAAAATCCGGAAATGCTGCAAGTTGTCTTTTACAATATTGGCCACCTTTGACTTGTCCTCTCCAATAATCATTCTGAAATCACCTTAAAGGGCAGAAAACAAACTACTTTACTACATTAAAAGTAAATTGGCAGAGTTCAGAATGTTATCTGTAATGATGACACAAAACCTTCTTAGCATAATTACTTTGTGCTTTTCTTCATTATCAGCCACCAATTAATCTTAGACACATTTTAATTTAATTACATTCTTGCTGGGGTACAGAATTACTCACCCCAACCAAACACCAAAACCACACCCAGATGTGGGCTATAAAAACAAGCCATTGTGGCCATTAAGACATTCTGGCAGGGTCAACGCTACTCTGTGTTTTTCCAAAAATTTACATTTTTAGTTTGTGAAAATTGGTTTATAAATATGTAAAAAGCTATTTACATAATGATCTTCATTTGCTCCACTTAAATCATGCTGTAAATAATAGCACAGTTAAGTGTTTTCGCAGCGCAAGCAAGACCATATCTGCAGAGCATTTAACAAAGTACAGGCAACAAGCCAAAGCTAGGATGGATGAGGCTAAAGTGCTCTCTTTGCAAATGTGGCATCAAACACTTTGAATGTCAAACAGCAAACCAACTGGAAGTGAGCTGGGTGGCAGGAAGGAGATACACATAGGACTGACTCCAAGAAGTTTGTTTTTCCTATACAGTAACTACCTGTAACTGGTGTGAAAATCTGTTTGGGTGTGTGTTAGGTGGGGGGACAAAAATGTATTGATTATGCAACATATTGCAATACTTCCTATCGATACACGTGAGGTATTTCTATTAACTGTAGCCGTCTCTCTCAACAGATTACTTAATTTACCACATTAAGACTGATTTACCAAAGTGTCACTACATCTTAACACCTTCGGGGCACTTATGGAATTGATTAGGGGAGGGTGAAGTTATGTTATTTCATCTCTTGTTGTAAATATAGCATACTGTATGATTGAAGGATATTCTTGCAATATATTGTGTATCACAGAATCCCCTGTATTGTGACACCATCATTATCATGGGAAATGTATCATGATAGTATTGCACTGTGGGTAACCTGGTGATTCCCACCCCTGGTGGGTGGGTGGGTGTGTGTGTGTGTGTGTGTATATTCCTCCCTTTATGTACTGTCTATTTACCAGCGTAGGATAGTCCGGCTATCTGCAGGAAGAGGTCTTCCTCACTGAAGCTCTCCGGCAGCATGAGGAACGAGGCCGTCACAGCACTTTTCAGGTTTCCCACCAGAGCAGCACGCAGCTTCCCGTTATCGCTCTGCACCAGCATCTTCACCTGCACAAAAACACATGCTGTTCAACTTTTACAGTTGGGGGTACAAATGGCATTCGTTACTAAAACTTTTTTTAAATTAATTAAATAAATAAATAGTATTTATTTCCTGTATTTCAACTTCTGAAATAATATTGATGTATTCGAATGCATCTGTAAAAGTCACAATGAAATGTGTGACAAGGCATACGTACAAGCTTGACTTCTTAAAAAACAGTTGCTCCAAACAGTATTAAAGGTGCAGTGTGTAGAATTAGTGGCATTTTGTGGAACATACTTGGCAGAAATGGAATGGAATAGTATGTATTTATTAGTGTATAATCCCATGAAAATAAGAATCGTTGTGTTTTCGTTACCTTAGAATTAGCCGTTTACACATGTACATGGGGGCTGGAGCCCCTTTCACGGATGCCAACATGTTGCACAGCCATGTTTCTACAGTAGTTGTAGACTGGCTGTAGAGAGGGACTTTCGCGGGCACCGTAGATTCTCCTCCACGGACGCCGCCATTTTGCACCGCCACGGACACAGAGGGGAATTCAGTTGGTTGCAATCTGCAACCTCACTGCTAGTGGCCGCTACATTCTACACACTGCACCTTTAAGTGATAGATATTAGAAAAGTACATTTGTGGCTACTTAGTTAAGGCAGTAAGTACACAGAGTTTAGCTCATTTGTTAAATTACAGTCTTATGAGACGGCACTGACGGGTTTGTGTAAACGGCCGGCGATGTACAAGGTCTTCCAGTGCATCAGGTCTTCAATGAGAGAGTCTGTACTGATCACACCGTATTTGATGAGCTGAGAAGGGAAAGAGGTAGTGATGGACGCACAACAAGAATAGCAGTAAGAAATATTTGAATGAGAAAGGTTTTAAAAGAACGGCTCGAGAAAACAAAGACAATTATTCCTATTAGAGGCCTCATATTGAAGAGAGAATAGATGCCAGTGCAGGCAGTTGAGGTCTGGTCATCTCACCCGTTCATCGACGGGCACCAGCGTGTTGTAATACACCGCTGCCCCCTGGTCATTTTGTATGGCGCTGATCTTTCTTGGCCCCAGCAGCTTGAGGATGGAGTAGTGGTTGCGGTTCTGCAGCAAGTTCATGGTGTGCCAGGTTATGGGGTCATCCACCGCAAAGACAAAGTCGAGCATGTTTTTCTGCAAACGATAGGAAGAAACCATAACAATAGGACCCCATTGGTGTGACAAGTTGCAGTGATATTATGACAGGAACCTGCGATAATCCACAATCGATCGATACAGGATAAACTACACGCACACACACACACACAACAGGACACCAGCAATAACACCCTGATAACGGTGCGTCTCACCCCCATCGCAGGCTGCGAGGTCCCTTGTTGCTTGAAGACGCCAGACCCGTAAGCAAAAGCCAGAGCAATGTCCTGTGGGAACTGCGACAGGATCCTCCTGTAGAGCACACCGGTGTGCTGCAGAGCGGGGAGCGTCATGCTGACAGCTCGCTGCTAGCGGCTAGCGGCTAGCGACCTGCTTTGTTTACAATTAAATAAGTAACATATATATATTATAATTAATAATACACATTAGTCACAAATAGCGTGGAGGTCATATGCGACAAAGTCAACGATCTTCACTATCACGCGTGTGTGTGTTATGGACAGGTCACCTGTTTAGCGCCTCCCTCGACTCCGGTCGCTTCGAAACTACGTCACGCCTGTGCGCCGCACGCCACGCAGGGGATTATGGGAAATGTAATTTTATCTCGGGTGAGGAAAAGAAGCGCCAGATAAAAGTCGTTGAAGCTCCTACTCTGAGTGGGAAGCGAGTTGTTTCTCTTTCTTTCGTGGTAATGTTTGTACAAATTTATTGGTGTTTCTGTTGTAGTGATAGTGCTGGATAAACTGCTGCACAATGCTATTATATAGCGTCGACTAAATCAAACGTTCGGTGTCGTGGCTTGGTTTGGCCAGCAGATGGCGCTGTTTCACCTTAACCTATTACAGCAACCAACAGGAAATGTACAAAAAAACAAGACTAAATAGATTTCCTGAAACCATCTCAATTAAATATACGTGAATGGGACACAGTGAACAGCTAGCTATCTATCTATCTATCTATCTATCTATCTATCTATCTATCTATCTATCTATCTATCTATCTATCTATCTATCTATCAGAATAGAATACAAATCAAACAGAAAGCATGAAAATAGAATAAATGTTGGAAATGGGAGAGGTGTCTTAACTTCAATCTATGGACACAAAACAATTATTTTTCTATCATTCTCTATAAAATATAAAACTCATTAAGATTTGATAATAGAGAGGGGTGACCTTCCACTTTCATTTCCACCATTCAGAATCAATCGCATCAAAGCCACTGCAATATTCTTATTTTCAAATTGACCTTCTTTATTAGATTATACATTAGATTATACAAGTCTCACGAAAATTAATTTTGGTGGAAAAGATAGTTGCTAGTGTCAAGGCTGACCTTCAAAATTGGTCAAATTACCGTGGGAGTGAACTGTTGGAGATATAAAAAGAAAACAGTGAAACCAGGTGTTTAATTTAAATATGACATTTTCAAAAGTGTCATTAGAAATATTTATTTTGCAGCTCTGCACCCATGACATTTGCGGTTAAATGCAGGTACTTTGTGTCGCATTCCTCTCATCCCTCCTCCATGTGGTTCAATTTCAGTTTCAAGAGGGTTTGCCCTCAATTCCACAACACTTTTCTGGAGAAAGCCCTGCCTCCGCAGCATTAGTATATGGGTGCCGTGCCGTTGTTCCGACGGCCCATTATTCTGAAACCCCAATAGTCCGAAAAATGTCATTGGACATGGACGACACCTTAACCCACCCTAACCCTAAACTTAACCATCTCTCTAACCCTAATCCCCCCTAAACTTATATCTAACCTTGACATACCGATGCTTATAGTTTAAACCGAAAACCCTTGGGGTTTCGGAACAATGGGCCGTCCCCAGCATATGACCGTCCTCACATCAATTCCACCTGATGAATATTTAACAACATTTCATGGCGTCATCACTGTGACATCACTCTCCCACATTATGGAATTGTCAAAGCGAGTGCAAATGTTATCTCCTTAATAATTCCCATGCGCTATCCGTCCAAATGAATATTGATAAGGTCACTAAATTCTAATTTAACAAGCTAGGTTCATGTGAAATACTGCCAGCAAGCTCGCCAAGTCATAATTCCTTTTTTTCGTGTAGCACTCGTGTGGAGAGTAATATATATTATATATGCAAATGTTGTAGTTTAACCGAGAGAAGCCTTACAGTCATGACTCTGAAGATGTAAATGCGTCCATGTACTGTATGTATTAAGATCAGTATGATTCTGCCCTATACATCTATTCCTACGTATTACCATGGCTCTCACTTGATCTCATGCAAACCAATTCAGAGGTCCACATGTAAACACAGCTTTTTAAAGTCGACATATCAGAAATAGAAGTTGGAACTCGTAGGACATTTTCCACTAATTTACCCACTGAGTCACTCTGGAGTGCGATCTGGCGGATTTGTTATATTATTCTATTATATATATAATTATATATCTTGTGTTAGTTAGAGGTTAGTGAGGTTGTACCACTAACATTGCAGCCTCATATATAGTGCTTTTATCTTCTATTTTTACAGCACAAAGGAACATTTGACTTCCACTCAACATGTCTTTACCCCAAACGCCAACTAATCAACTGTAGCCCAGCATAGCACCGTCCTATGGCAGATATTCCAGTGGTTCTCACACAAAACTTGGAAATACCAAGGCTTCGAGGACAGTGGTATTTGTGTGTACTTAAATATGTAATATTATATGCTACACAAATGTGCAAAAGGGGCGTCAGAGCAAAAACAATTGGGAAACGTGAAACAATTATCTAGTGATACTATGGAAGTGAACAATCTGGGATGAGAAGCGAGGATGTTTTTGCTTTAAGCGCCTGGTGGTAGTGGTAGTGTTTGTGGACTGTGAATAAATGTCACACTATACATATTTATCCAAAGCATAGATAATTGCAGTTACAGATGATTGGCGTAAAAATAAAAACAACAGACAAAAATAAATAAACCAAATAATATACATTTCACCTCCGTTGTTGTATCACATTTCAGGTTTTAAATGGCGCATCCCAGTTGGAGCAGTGCTGCTGGAGCTGAACGGTGCACAATTTGCCATGTGCGCATCGGCTTGTGCGCCCACCATGTGCACTTTCCACTCATACACACACGCTCTCTCTCACTCTCACTGTCACACACACACACACACACACACACACACTCACGTGCAGGTCATACTACCATGTGAGCTTTCACATGCTTGTTGCCATGGAGATTACAATAGCTGCCCGTGGAACGTGATGGAGCATCAAAAGCGGATGCCTTGCTCGCCAAAGGCTGGCGTGCACGCATGTACACACAAACACACACACACACACACACACATACAAACACTGCCTCAGATCTATAGCTCCACTTCCACAATGAGATTTGCAATGAGATAATAGCAGTGTTGTTTGTGTGAATGCAGTTCACACAAAAATCACTGCTATTATCTCATTGCAAATGAAAAGAAATGTTCTCAATGTCTAGTTTATGTAGTATAACTATAAGCTAAGTTAGAGATCTACCATGAAATTAGAGATAATACTTTAATTTCACTTTAACTGCTGTAATGATATGGTACTGACAAATGTGTGATAAAATGGATCATAGAGTAGTACAATTAAAATGTCTTCCAGTTGAAATTAAGGAGATGCTGAGCTACGATACCCGCTGTTACCCCCACCCCAGAGAAACCCATATAATGTGTAAAGAGGATCATTTTTCTCTGTTCAAATTTGAACTGCTTGGTTTTAATTCACATCCCTGGAGTCTCATCCACCCTGTGTAAAGTGGGTGGGAGCGCAACGCCACCAACTGCTCTGTCTCCTATGCCGTTTAGACTGCGGCCACCATCATCTCTGTAGCACTGTATTACAGTGTAGATATATTTCATTTTAAGCCTATCAAACTAAATTCTGGTGCACTAGTTACTATGGAATCCAGATTCTCTCTGCGATTATAAAACATACAACTACAGTAACCATGTGAATCCTCACTACGGAGGAAATCTGCAATGTGATCTTTAGATAATTATACAGTATATTGATGCAAACAACATTATATATGTTTGAATCTTGAAGCTCCATCCTCATCCTCAACATCCTGGTTAGGGTTCATTCAAACCAACTATTACTAAAGATGGCTAAAGCTGTTAATCCCGTTAAAATGTTGCTATAGCTTTGAAAGCTGGAAAGGAAGGCTTTACATGCGGTTTAGCGGGATATACACAATTTGATCTTAACTTTGGCTCGATGGGTCAGTCCTGATGCAAAGTAAACTGAAAGCCCATAGACTGGAACACGGCCGCACAGGTTCATATTCTTCTCAGTTCATCTGCTATTGAATATCAGATAAGTTCCTCGAAGGCCAACAGCCACTTCCATGTAGCAGATTGATTATTTGTCCCATTACTACTTTCTGATTACATCTTGCAAATGTGTCCATTTAATTACAGTTTTTTACAATCACCGACATCCTTTTGTCCAATCTGTAGTCACATTTTCAAAACTCTAAACACAATTAGCACAACACCGTCTGTTGTGGACCGTACCACGAGCGCAATCCATGTTGTTTTCACAGAATATGCAGTCGATTAACACCTTTCTGAAATGCTTACATTTTCTTTACATACAAGCTTCCCCAATACCAGACCGATGGATCTTTCTTGTCTTATTTACAAATGCTTGCACACAGCATGCCAGAAATTAAAACCTAATGTTCAAAAAACCTTAAATATAGTATCAAGCCTCTACTTCTGCAACAACAGCAGCTCAAAAGCTGTATTGAAACAGCTGACAAGCAATTTTGAATGAACAGATCATTGGAACATTAGCTGGAAATAGCTGATCTACAGTAAATTGTGTAAAATAGACCAACCATTTCTGATTCCATTCTCAATCGGATGCATAGCCATGAGATGTGATGTGGACGAGAACATGTGGCCAAATGCTGAAGATCGTATAGATATGAACAGGACTGTGTATTTTTCTGGGTTTTTTTCCATTCTGTGCCTTTTTTTTTTTTTTTACTGTATTTGTGTATTTTACTTTTACACATTTGGAACCAAAGCCCTGTATGTTGGATTTTTTGGATCACTGGCAGCAATTTCATGATATAGCTTATAAAGCTTTTTCTACAGAAATTCACTTAAAAAAAATTCTAGAAAGTAAAGATGCCTCGTTCACTTTTAGATCGTATGTTGCCAAAAATGCACACATTCAACACTCGTGAAATGTAGAGTGGTTTACAGTAAAAAGGAAACAGGATGATAAAAAAAATAATGGATTTCATATTGTCGATTGCAGGGTTTCCCAAACTGCGGACCACGGCCACTGAGGGGTCCTCAAAGGAATTATTTTTAAAAGATTATAATTTATTTTATTTTATTTATTAAATAAATAAAGTAATATATAAATTCAGAATAAATATAGGTACAAATATAGATATAAATAAATATAAATAATAAAATGTATATATATTTGTAAATG
>OMKR01064034.1:0-12069 GCA_900302355.1 Cyttopsis rosea
TTTTATCAGCAGACAAAACGAGTGCCCGTGCTTGGTGCCCACGGCGACAATAAACCGCCACACGACGACTGGATCTCTCTGATAACCTCGCATTGCTCCCTCTGCACGACACTTCCAATGCAATCTGCAGGCAGGGGGCGTGTGGGGGTGATTAGGGATCGCACGTCTCCTAACGTACATACAGGATATATACTGTATATCTGGAGCGCACTGAAACTCAGAACTGCAGTCTGCAGGTTAACTGAAATAAAGACCACATGGGGCCTTTTATTCGGGAGCAGCGAGTACAGTGCACGGTGTTTGGTCAAACGTCTCTTTTCTTAGTAGGGCCACGCAATGTTTGTGTTAATAATGCTAAATATCTAAATTCTATTCCGTCTATTATTTCTGGACTGGTTCTGGGTTTAGAACAGGGGTCTCAAACTATGGGCCGGGGACGGGGAACATCAGGCCCGCAAGACAATTTAATGTGGCCCGCTACATGGTGATAAATCTGATTATTATCTTTTAAATCACAATGCTTAATTAATCCATGCAATTGTACCTAATGTTTTCAAAATATTAAACAGATCATAAGATATATTTTTATGGTTATGTGTCTATTTCCAACAGTATTACAAGGCGAGCGTGGGGGCAAAACAAAAAAAAACAGGCAGCTTTTCCCTTGAAGTTAAACATGGCCCCCCACTGCCTGGCCAGTGGCCCCTGGTCATTTGAGTTTGAGACCACTGGTTTAGAAGGTGTAAGAGGTCAGTATGTCAATGACGGTGTTGATGTACATGAGAGACAGCGCACTCTGGTGGATAAATGATAAAAGCACACATAGAAAGACTTGAAGGAAGAGTTGAAGGTGACAGTGTTTTAGAAGTCTTTCTTGTTGCATATCCTCAATTATGATATTCTTGAATATGAATGAGAGACGATAAGGGCATTCGCAAATTGATGGACCGATAAAAGAAGAGGTGGAGCTTTTTACTATAGGTGCATTATACTGTAATAATGCAGCAGTTCAAAATATTATTCAATTAAATTCACTTACAATGGAAATTTGGATTAATTTGTGTGAGATGAAGTTGAAAAAATAAATTGCTGAATAAAAAAAGCAGATTTTAGAATACATATCTAATAGTTATATATAAAATAATATAAAATAAGATAATATCACTAACTAAAGCTAAAAAAAACAAAATGGGTCATTTGCATTATTTTGTTGCTGCAAATATGCCATATCAACATTTTATCATACCTGACCATGCAGTGTTGGAGGGAAAGGGGAAAAGCTGGTTGTGAAGTGTGAATAAACAGGGTTCTATTATACAAAATAAAATACAATTAAAAAAAACCACAAAAGCAATGTTGTCACGAGCAATGAAAAAAATCAAAAACACAAGCATAGTATGTACAGTTGTTTATTTTGATTATCTATCTATCTGACAAAAAAAACATTACATAGACATCAATTTATAATAGAAAAAAAGAATAATATCTTTAAAAAGAAATGGGACAAAACATACTTTGCAATAACGTTAGAAATTAGATGAATCAACGGTTTGATAATTGGAGCCATGTCATGCTGACTTGCACAGGCAGATTATGGCTAAAATATCCATCTAAAAATATGCATGTGTTACAAACATTACATTAAGTGCTTTTGTTGTTTCAGGCTTTTCAATTGAATATGATAAGAGTCACAATATAATGTCAAATTAAAATTTAATACGTATAGAATAATCAATGTACAGAGTTGATAAGAGTGCTAATATTTAAGTAGTAGGCCAAAAAAAAATCTTACAATCAGTAAAGGTTTTTTTGAATTTAAATATATCTTTTTTTTCTCAACTCAGAGGTTAGCTGGTGAACATTCAAAGACGGCGTAATGAAACCTCCCCGTGCTGCAGAGGTTTTACATCGAACACAGCTCAGGGGACGCATGACTGTGGCCACATTGTTTTTTTAGTCATTATTGATCTATAGCATCTCAATTTAATTCAGTGTTTAACTGAAGCAGTTTGACATGAGTAAAATAATAATAAAAAAAATAATAAGAAGAAGAAGAAGAAATAGAAAACAAAAAACTTCAAAGTTTAAAGTGAGTAGTTGTTGCTCCATTATTACTGTACAAGCTTCTGGTATGATTTACTATCCACCAAGCGTCACTCAGGATTCTTTGTTTTGAAAAGACAATCTTTCCGTGGCGGCGACTCGTGCCTTTGAGGCCAACGCTTAGGACTGTGGTGTTGATATTTAAATGTATTTTCTTTAGCATCGACTACACGAGGCCTGAAAAGCATCACCAGCTTTACAGAGCTTCACTCACTCACTCACTCCGACCCGACCTCCTCCGGAAGTCACAAGGGTCACTGGGGGAATGGTCTGGTAATTTGGGGTGCGAGACACCTCTGTGGGAGCCGGAGCAGAGAAGAAAGGATGATAATGTTGTTGAAAAACAAAACAAAACAAAACAAAACAAAACAAAACAAAAAAAATAACAAAAAAAATAACATGCCAATGGTACAGAGGCGGGCTCATGCACGTGTGGTTTGCTTTCGGGCCACAAGGTCCTGGAAGAACTGCCTTCACCGTGGACAGTTCCTTCAGACGGTTTGTGCTTCAGGACTATGAGGACGAGGTCGATTTCAGAAATACGTTACTGCCGAAATCTACCCGCCACCGGGACTGCACGAAGGTACGTCATGCAGCAAAGAATGTGATTTTTTTTTTGGAAGAAATGTTGCGCCATTTTTATGTCGGTCTTAAGTTCCATTGGTCAGAGTGCAGGCACTGTATGAAAACAAGTCCTGGAGTTTTGTCCGTAAAAAAAATCTGATAAAGTAAAAATAAACAAAACAAAGGCAATGCTTAGTCAGAGAGAAGGAAACAAAACATACTGTACAAAAATAAAAAGAACAAATTATGAATAACTTCATTAGCTAGACTCTCCCAATCTGCATGAGATATCTCTGAGGTAATCATTTAAGTATGATTCATTAGACAGCAATAAATACCAACAAGAATACAAATATTACAAAAGTAAAAACAGAGGCAACTGCTTAATGCTAAAGCAAAATCTGTAGCTAAAAGAGGTAGGTTTTTTTAGGTAGATTATGGTGTAGGTCCGTTCCGGACACTCCTTTTTTTAAGAACTACATTGAGTTGATTTCATTACATTCCCTGTCCCATTTTGGAAAAATGACTTGAATGCCATAACTTGGGAGATAGCCAGCTTGTGTTTTTTTCCTGCAAATCATATAACACAACATGTTCTATAGACAGGATTTGTATCATCAACTGTAAAGCTTGCTGGTGATAGTGTACCATGAGTTTCATATTGCAGGCATTGTTGTTACATTGTTGTAACATTAAAAAGGTAGAGGAACATCTCACAAAGCCTAAAGTCGTCCAACTTGTAACAGATTCCCAATACCTCCAGTTTGACATGTTCCAGTATCATGAGACGCAGCACAGAGTTAGATGTTCCGGTTTGTGAGCAGCTTACTGTGGCAAAAACCAGCGAGAACCAAAAGAACGTAGAGATCATATTCGTCATCATATTCCCGTTCAACCCCGTCCGACGTGCGTAAGCAGGTCATTTCAATCTCTGTGAATTTCTTTTTTTTTTTGCTGCGAAGCACAAGTTGCTTTGAATACAAAACAAAAACAACGACAAATCTTCATAATAACAAGAGAAATCTTGGTGCCAGGCCCGAATTGTAAGTATAATATACTTGAAACTTTGAAAGAAAAGTCGAAGGGCAAAGGCTATATGACGCAACCGATTTGGTCTCCCGTCTCCCCTCGACAACCTCCTGGTACCCTGTTCCTGTGTGGAGGAGAAGCCCCCCCCGTGGCACTTAAATCATCACCACACCTCCCTGCGTCCGGCACACACCCCAAACTAAACACGGGATCTCTATCTCAAAATGAAAAAAGGAGAGGATAACAAAGCCATACCTATAATGGTATGTAATCACAAGATTAAGATCGAGACTCTCCAAAACTCCCAAGTCATATTAAATAACCAAGCGTGTTATGCCCCTCACCAAGCCGACGCTCTGCGAATACGAGTGGTACGGTCTGAAAAAACAAGAGGCTAATTCGTAAGGCATAAGGGATTCATATAAATCCAATTAGGAACAGGATGAAAAAGAAAAGGAATCCCTCTGACTAAGTGCCTTTGGAGCCGTTCCAAAGCCGGTTTTGTGCAGTATTGGCTGAGCAATTACCAACATTATTTTAGAACTTAGTGTCATTTAAAGCACGGAAAAGTGACTGAATGGCAACATCCAAACCTGTGATAGGTTCAGATAAAACCTAGACGCATTCAGCAACGAGCATACGCAACCTGACTTAAGGTTGAGTAGCATAGCACCATGTTTATTTCCTATTTTGTTCAGGAAAAAAACCTGGTTTCAGCACATAGTAGGTCTGTGAGGTAGCAGCTTCCTTCCACCAATCACGACGACTGTTTTGACCCTAACAGGCCGACAGCAACGGCCGTAACAGGATGGAGACGTTCGGGGACTGTCGTTTTGTCTCTGGAAATAACTTTCCCTTTTAAAAAAGGAAACAAGATATCAGTGGGCAGGCTTTCCAAGTAGGGACTAATTCGGCGCTTCTCCGGGATATCGTTTTGGAATGGTAGCAAGACAAATGGAAACTGATGCCGCTTGAACGCTAATCCTTAACACAGCACATCAAGCATTACTCGCCTAACGCTGGGAATCGAGCTGATGAGCCGTTAGATCGTGGAGGCGGATCTGACGTGGACTCAAGGTAGAGAGAAGGTGTGCGAGTTCCTAATGTACGTACGGTATATGCAGGTTTAACAGAATCACCCAAAGCCACAGATACACACAATATGAGTATACACGATTATATTAACAGCATATCAAAGGCTCTGAAATCATCATATAAAACTCTAAATCTAATGTAAATCATGAGGTTTATAACTAGCTTGGTTATCTATATGGCTTACATTAGTGAGCAGCACGGTGTTCATCTTTTGCAAAGTACTCTTTAAAATAAAAAAGTGGAACTTGTAAATTAACCAAACAAACCACCCAACCACTAGGAAGATAAGGTAAAAATCTCGACTGTGTCAAAAACACAACCTGTCCACTCTCCACTCTGCCCCTCGCTCATTCACTCCAAAAACACTTACAAAATCAAAAAAGAACATAGTGTTTTCAAAAAGAGAAAGTGATAACTAATCATTAAAACAAAAACAGCGTCAATATCATATTTGCATATATATATTTTTTGAAATTTAGCCTCTAGTTACATCTACTGTATGTAGCCCTATGTACAGCTGCAAACTAATATATACCTGGTATTTACAGGAAGCAGCCGCTAGGGGGCTGCGCAGCATACGTCGTAGAACGGGAGGGCCAGGCCCTCAGACATTCTAGAAAATCCACTTCCCAGTCAGAAACGAAAGGGGTGATATCTGTGGAGGTCTGAAGCAGCTTCGTGAGCTCTCCGCCCGCCTAGCTCACACTGAGGAGGAACAATTCATGGAATCGTTCTAAAAGGTGAAGTTGTATGGAAATAGAAAAAAAGCAAAGCGTCCATTGCAATGACACCCTTGTCTATGCCAATTCCTGGTATGGTATGTGGATTTATAATACAAGTTAGGCCTGTGGCTAGCTTGCTTTGGCCTTGTTTACTATTCCAGTTCAGATTTGGCATTGTAGCCCTTTAGAGATCTGTCACAGAGCATATACCAATACATAACCATGAGTAAAAGGTTTGAATTACAGTGCTTACGGGTACGATACGTGTAGCAATTAACTATTTACAGCAAAGTACTGATTTAAAAAAAGAGAAAGAGAGACCAGCCGAAACGCAGGCTTGGTTTGATTGACAGTTAGCAGTGTAAAACACATTTAGTGGCTAATTCTCACCTCAAAAACCACCCATCCCCAAAACCAAAACAAAGTCTTGGTACGTCACAGAGCAAGATCCTGTGCTCTTCCGTACAACCCACTACCACTACTACGGTTCCTTCATAAGTCCTATGAGGCTAGTCGAACATCTGATGAGCATGTAGAGTGACTGCATGCGCGAAAAGGCCTTGGTGCAGGTTTTGTTTTCAAGATAGTGGAAGCTTTTGAGAAAGTAGTACACAATACCTTTGGCAAAAAGTGAGGCGTGTGTTTAAGAGTATATACACACAGCCATGTACACACATTGCCTGGAAGAGAAGCCGATGAGGGCAAAAAAAGTGGATTTTAAAACCAAACAAATACTTATAAAAAGCAATGTGCAGGAACTGTGTGTGTGTGTATTTTCTTTTCTTTGACACTGTCTGTCTGTATTGTGCGGTAGAAAAGGTTCTGTTTCACAAAGGCAATGTAAATCAAAACGATCCTAGCTAAACCAAGAGGTAGTTCAAACTGAATGGCTAAATGAATTATCGAGTATCACTTGTTGTGTTGAGTGTGTACACGGCATGTGTGTGCACATATACTGTCCAGGTGTATTAAGCAGCGGTTTGTTTTAAATATAGACAAAAAAACAACACTACATCAAATATATTCAGGCAGAAGTTCTATGTATGGTTATAATATGCATTATATGGAGTTCCCTTGTTTTACGGTATCGCTCTTAAAACTCTGCCTATACCCCCCTAGAAAACTTCTGGCCTATTTCTTTACTCGTTTATACACGAAACATAGACTTTTAAACATAACGTACGTACAGACAGACAAACAAATAAACACACACACACACACACACACACTGACTCTCTCTCTCTCTCTCTCTTCGTTCCACACCTTCGTCCACAGACCCTCCAGCACATACTCAGCTTCCACCCTCCTCTTTGAACCCCCAAGAGGGAGGGGTTTCCCTCCTCTCCTCTCTGTTTTCTCCTCCATCCCCCCTCCCTCCCTAGGAGACCTCGCTCCCGAACACCTCCAGCACCAGCGGGGTGAGCTGCATGCTGTGCTCGGGCTGGAAGGAGAGCGAGCGGTACTGCTTGGAGTGCTCCTCGTTCAGGCTGCGCAAGTCGGCCAGCTTCTGGATCATCTTGGCGTAGAGGAGCCGCCCGCCCGGGTGGTTGAGCCGGATGTAGGCCTGCAGGGTCTCTGACAGGCGGTCCTGCAGGGCCTCGATGCGCGCGTTGTCCTGCACCCCCGGGCGATCTGCGGGAGAGAGAGAGAGAGGGGGGAGATTTTAGGATGTCAGGGGTATCCTGTGATGCACCCGAAGTTTAGAGGCTAGCAGTCTTTTTTTAAGTTGGGGATGAGAATGTCTGGACTGAAGGAAAATATAATATTCATATACAGTATATATATATATAATATACACTGTATACTCATTGAGCCTGTCGATTTCTATGACTTTTTAAAATTTGTATTTATGTATTTGTATTTATTTTTAATATGTATTTATCTATATACTCCTACTTCTGTACCTACTTCCTGTTTCTCAATCAGCTGCTGTAACAATTGAATAATATTACATTTTGAAAACCTTCCAGCTCTTAAAAAAGGTATTCAACAGAACAGTAATGGTAACAGAACTCAAGTCTTTTTGTGGCAACATTACTTCTACCGATCTGGTCAAGCCATTGGCTAATTTTAGCACAGCAAGAGGATACGTATGCATGTTTAATGAAATCCCTCGCATACTCAGAGGCACGCAAACATCTGCTTAGTTGCACATGGTCCCTTGCATGACTACATATACATAATATATTCACTAAAGCTTATGTAAATTTATATGACACACATGACCATGTGCTTGCATGAAATGAAAGGCTTGCAGCACAAAAACATGAAATAGTGTAATGTTTTTTTTATTAAACTGATATATTCCAAATGGTTTGACCTGGCTTTTAAAACAAAAGCACAATAAATACACCCACCTCTGGGGGAAAAAAAGAAAAAGAAAAGTAAAACGAGCAAAAACATCAACAATTCATGAAGACCCTCTCATGAAAATAACCGTCACGCATCATGATGGGATACACGCCCCGCCCCCTCGTGGAGAGCCTACCTGGAGAGAGCAGGCAGATGGCCATGAGCAGCACGTGTTCCTCCTCGTGGAGGTTCAGCTTCTTCAGGCCCACCTGGAACTTCACCAGCGGCTCCAGAAGATCCAGAGTGTGACCGGCTGCAGGAGAACACAGGCAGAGACAACAAGGGCTGGGTGGGGGGGTCGAGAGCGGCTTCATCGCACGCTCCCGGGAGGCCAGAGAGCGTTATGTGGCTCCCCCCGCGGAGTTATCTGTCGTGTTTGCTGTTTGGAAATGCAGAGCCACGCTTCCTCGTGGAGTTGGAGAGAGATCAAGTGTAAACCTAATGATGGTGTTTTTTGATCCAAATGATTCGATTGAAACCTTGATCACTTGCTTATCAATTTAAAAAAAATACTAACTTGTCCATTTACCTTCATCCAATCACACTGTGACTGGTTTACTGGCAGATAAAAACAAAAAATATCATCCAGGACTAGTATTAACTTAATCAATTCACTTCAAAAGAATACTATGTTTTAACTCAAACGAAGACAAACTATTCCTGCTAATGTAACATTGGGGCACAAAGGAAGCGGCTCATTCCGGGGCAAACAGTGGTTGTTTTGTGTGGCGAACAGGTCAGGAGTGACATTCTTTGGTTGGTCGTAGAAAGGGGAGTCTTGTTTAGAAGGCAAATGAATGCCGTGGCCAGAGGGGCCACTGCGGATGTGTCCAACTGGTTCCGCAGCAATAAGTGCATTAGCATCCACACATGTGGGTGTGTGGCGTACACGTGCCAGATTGGGTAACCTCGTCTCCACCCCACACTAATGGAGCCCAGGTAGGCCACTTCCTCCAGGCTCCATATGGAGAGTTGTGTGTGAGGCCCTGGCTTCTCTTGGGCGACACAAGGCAGTCCGTGTGTAGGAGTGTGGTTCTCGCCGCCGATGAACTTGGTGGTGTTGTGCGGTGGTGTTTGGACCAACCTTTGGTGACATCGCTGATCTGGTATTTGAAGTCCGGCCCGCCGCAGCTCCAGGACATGTCCTCCAGGTTGAAGCTCTGGTTGGAGCGCAGCATGATCACCTCGATGGCGCTGGACTTGAGCAGGGCAATCTGATCCTCCGCAGTCAGCTCCCTGCAAGGATCAATGTCAACTAGGACATTATATACAGTGGGGCGCCGTGGAGTGGAAATGTAGCACAAAACCTCTCACCTCTCACCTCATTCACTCCGAGCACGTTGCACAAACAAAGAACAAATAGGATTAGCAAATTGTTTTATACCTATTCATGTCATGCAACGTATTCATATTTATGAGTTCATGAAGGTAGCCAATTTCTATGTTTGTCAAAACTGAATTACTATTCATAAGTTCAATATTATACACCCCTGAGAACAGATATAAAAGATATATTTTGTGGCATTAAATTATGAATGATGTCTAAAAGGCATTATCAGTGTGTTTAATGAGCATACTCCATCCATTACCCTTAAATTTCAAGTGAGTTCCACCCTTCGTTGAAGAAAGATTGAGAAGTCTATTCCTTCATCCATTTCTCTCTTTCTTATGGCATCATCACAATCAAATTTGCCTTAATAAAGACTAATTTGCCATGGTTGAAATGAAATACCCTGTTGAGTTGCACAGCGCAAAATGTCCCCATTATTACATTTTGATTATACATGTAATTTCCTGACCATAAATATCTTAAACAACAGTAATTATCTTTATGCATGTGTTTTAGATCATCAATAAATAATCTGTTGCTGTGATAGTTAGAAACACAACTTTTCCAACCCCTTGTCTTCAGATCGGTAATTTTGGATAATAGACTGGTTCCTTTCCACTGCATGCAGTAGTGCTGTGCTGTTAATAATTACCATGTTTTAGTTTAAACTAGCAGTGCACTTCGACCCCAGTTACACCTGGGATTAACATGCGTCTCGGGTGATCAGCCAGCAATCAGATAACGCTTGACCACATAAAAAGAAAGGTGTGAATGTACCCAAGGCGCATTGAGGACTACCTCCGGATGTGGTCAGGGATGCATTTTGACCACATCAAACCATATTTTGATATTGATTAAAAACAGTCCTGCATCCAAACAGTCCTCTGGACAGTGGCACTGGTCGCAGCTTTCTTCTGCTTTGATCTACGGTGTAACAGTTGTCTGATATGGCTTCTTCCTCTGCTTCCAAAAGTCAAACGCATATAACAGCACAGCTTGACAAACAGCCATCACATCTGATTCCGTTAAACTGTGAAGACTGGGAAGGGAAGTGACGTGCACAGTGATCTGACTTCTGTGTGGGACAATGCAATCGGACGTCAACGAGGACACTGCACGCATATTAATGCCAGGTGTAAATGCAATCCGGCAAAATCATATATACATACAGTACACTCTGGATATGAGATGGATGATAATACACTTGGTATTATCTGCCATCTCATATCCAGGTAAAAAAGGGTCTTCTGTACATTGTCCATTAGATTGGGATATTGCTGAGATAATACATTTCACTGTTTATTAGTGAATGGTTACTCAAAATATAAGAAATTTTGATGATATTTACTCAATTATTCCAGAGGTATAAAATACACATCTGAGGACCAGTCACAACAAAGCCACTGAGGACTTCAGGGCTTAATTCTTGAAAGTGCAGGAGTACCCGCATTGCTGCTGCAGCTAAAGACCCCTCTCCTGCGGTTAGCGAATATGTTTAAGTGTTTACTTAACCCACTGAAACCACGAGCTCGCCAGAGTCAGGAGTTGAGACATGCATGTCTTTAGGAGGTCTGGGGTGATTTTCAGAGGCTTAGGGAGTGGATCATAAGTGGACAAACATTCCACAGATAATCCAACAACTTCCATCACTCCGTGGCAGAGGGAATGACAACTTTCAGGAAAGACAGGCCTCAGCTTGTTCCCTCATTGACTTTGGCGGTGACCGTTGAGACACTGAGTGATTGTCCTTGTCAGCGCACTCTTACAAACATATGTATTGGAATGCAACAGCCGCCTTGTTTTGAACAAAACTATTTTTTTCCTAAAAAGCAATGGGTGTATAGAAATTTTGGCAGTAAGAAATGTTTTCACCCCCTTCGTCTGGCCACGGAGTGACCCTTGAGGCAACACAGAGGCAGAATGCATTTCGTTCCACCTTCAAGGTAAATGTATCATATAAAGCTTTATGACCCTTTTCTACTTCACTTCGTCCCTTTCAACTGTGTACATCTGAGTTTTCATGATAACAACAGCGAAGCATGTGACTGCCTCTCTCCGGTGTAAGACACACATATTCCTATTTACAACGCAAGGCGATATAAAGAACATTCTGTTTTCCTCAAACATGTGTCTGCAGCATGCATGACAGCAGCCACATTCAGAAATCTTGTACAAAAACTAGGAAGTATGCAATGTTGGAAGAAACACTTTGTTTGAATACTGAAGTACAGTGAAGGCCAGACACACTTGCCTGAGGAATTTAACTTTGTCAAAATAAATAGTAATAATATAATGTAAGTACATATAATTACAATAGTGCAGAATTATCTTTGATGGTCCGTGAGATAAAGAACCCTACACCTTCAAATTTAAGAATAGACTGCTCGCTTTCCGTTTAATTCAATAATCGTAATAACGAGTTAATAACAAACCTTTTTAGTTTAAATTAGCATGCATGCCAATGTCAAAGTTTTTATATACTAAATTAGCTGCAGAAAGGAATAACTAGAGTGTGTCCAAATGACAGTGTCCTAGTGAACGCAGAGAAAATACACTCTCTGCCCCTTATTTCTAATCTCTCTCAGAGAGATTTGTCACATTTTCTAGTTTTACAGAACTTCTCCAGACCAAACTACAAGGACAGCTAACGCAAAAGAATGGAGGGAAACTGTCATAGATAAAGAGATTAGATAAACAACCAGAGCAACACACACACACACACACACACACACACACACACACACACACACACACACACACACACACAGACACACAAACACACACACCTGAAGCCGGGGATCGTCTTGGCAAAGCCGATGACCTTCTGAATGCTGTAGGAGACCAGGTCAGCCAGGTGGGGCAGCATGGAGAGTC
>OMKR01064038.1:0-11566 GCA_900302355.1 Cyttopsis rosea
AATAGTATACATTAGTATATTAGTAATAAGTAAGTACTAATTAATATATACAGTAAGTATATATTAGAATATATATACAATCAAGGGACCAATCTAGGGAAAATGGGGCACCAGGCTGGTGTCAATTCATCAGCACATGTTCTTAATAGAAACCTTTTCAAGCACTTCAGCACAAAAGGGGCCATTTTCAAGATATTCCAGTACTTACATTTCTGAGGACATCATTCAAGCGCCTCAAGGACCTGGTAAGAACCCCGCCACATACTAAACGCTGGATGATAGTACCAACGTATAGTATGGAATTCCGGATGCAGCGCAATTGACGCATTCGTCTGTATTTTGAGGTGGAAGAGAGAATGCATCCAGGTATTTCAGGAGAAGGTGTCCGTTTGGAATAGTTTGGGGCGGTGAAAGAGCGTTCACCAGAACATTAGGACAGATGACGACACAGGGCTACGGGGGCGGGATCTTACCAAGGTACCTTTCGACGCACCCACAAACAAGATGCACGTACATGCACGGGCACAGCCACACTGGGGACGCAACGGTACAGTGGGCCCACAGTTCGGTATGCATCACGGCTTTTGGGCCACAGTAACGGTACGGTATCTTTATATTTACGATTTTTAATTAATTAATTAACCAATTAATAAAAAAATATAAAAATGTTTTTATAGTAGTATGCCATAAATAGCTTTTAATAGTGCAGTGTTTGTATGACTTGGGGGGGGTCAACTTCATTGGTGGGTTGTTATAATTTGCATTAGAGGAGGAGTTGGAGCGCTGTGAAAGCAACGCCTCCTCATTTGCATAATGAAGCAGAAATGCATGAAGAAATGTAAAATTAAATGCATGAAGAAATGTAAAAAGAAAAGTATAAAGAAAATAATCCAGAAATAAATAAATTGGGGGAAATAAATAGGGGGGGGGGGATGCAAAGGGAAAACAATACAGAAATAAATAAATATCAATTTATGTCACATTTTATCAATTAATTAGTGCCTACATTTATTTTTGGTATATTTAATGGCATATTTATTTATTTATCAAGTCATTTATTTATTAGTTAGTCATTTATTTATTTATTTGTCATTTTGGCAGCTTCCGTCCTCCATATTGCATAAGTTCATCTGATTGGAGGGGAGGTGTCCGGCATAGTGGGTAATTGGTCCAGGTGCGAGTGGAAGCGAAAGAAACAGTGGCCGAAGAGAAGTTTGTAATAAAAAGGGACACGACCATCCCAGGGGGTTATTTTCCGACTGGACACCTCAGCCCCGGGGGTTAGTTGTAAAGCCTCGCGGCGGGCAATAAAACCGGCTTCGGCTATCCACGGAGGTTCCGTCTGCCTCTCCTTCATTATGTCTGTGTGGTCGGCCCCGGCAAGCGGGTTGAAATTGTTGAAATTTGTCTGTGGGTATTGCATTACTTCTCCGTCTTACATATTCTGTATATTTGTTCTTAAACGGGTCGGGCCAGTGGAGCTGCAACAGTGGATCAACATGGATTTAGTAGGAAGCGTGCACTTACATAAGTGCACGCTTACACCAATGCGTCTAGTGGACTTCTACCGTGATAACTGCGGTTTTACACGTGCGTATTGAACTGTAGGGGGCGTTACCGAGCGGTTCGATAACATTCCGTGTACCGTTACATCCCTAACCCACACACACACACACACACACATATAGATGGGTTACTAAGTTACCACCCGTTAGTTCACCAACAACAACAAAACTAAACACCGGTAGCTTTCCAGTGCCATTCACACATCTGAAAATTGTCTCACCTTTCTTCGATGTGTGGAGGCAGAAGAATACAGAGCAAAGGGTTGGAAACGTCATGTTAGTCAGACCGTTGGATAATAAGACTTGTAAAATGTCAGTTTGTGAAGTGAGAAATCGTTCAAGTTCCCGACATATGGCCCAGCCCGACATGACACATTGTATCTAAAAGGGAAGTGTTGTGGTGAACCCATGTAGATCACAGGACCTTTTACCAATATAAATAAAGTAAAAACGTATTTTCTTTACCGTGGATATATATTTAAAGGCAGAGGAACAAGCTAAATGTGTTATATGTGTTATGAGTACGAGTCAGACTTCAAGGATTCGGGTTTAGAGACTAATAAGGAGAGCTGCTCGATCCATTTAACTCTACTCACATTCAAAGTTAAATCTCTCAAATTTGTGCCAATTGTTGTTGTTCTGCACCTTGCGTACATCACCCACCCCCCCCCAAAAGGAGAACCACTTCCCTCTCCGATTCGGATCGCACTTTTGACCATCTATCCGATTCATCCATCATTCTAACAGTTTTCACTAGCCAGTCAAGCGGCGGTCGGTTTGGGTCACACACCTGCAGTGGCTGGGTTTCTGGCGGCTGGCCGCTCTTCCCCAAACAGAGGAGGTCGCGGACCTGGAGCAGGGCGAAGGCAATGCTGACCCAGGGGCCGCCAGAGATCACCCAGGCCGGCCGGCAGACGTCCTCCTGGTCCTCCTGGTGCTTGGTCTTTTTCGCCGGAAAGATGCGCACCTTGCTGGCTCCTCCGGGGCCGGGGGAGGCGCTGTGGTTCTGCACCAGGTCGATGGTCGCTATGGGAACGGGACTGGATGGCACCGGAATGTTCTCTGCCAGCATTTTGTCCTCTGGTAGCAGGTAGAGAGGAGGGAATACACAGGTCACATCAACTTTCAATCAATTACTACTAAATAACTGCTGATTCTATATATACTAGAATGATCAATTTTTAAATTGGTAATCCGTAAGATTTTTTATATTAAAAAAAAAATCCCATATTTGATACTTTTTAAGAAACAGCCATAAAGTATTTGCGTTATTGTGTATGTTGTGTTGTGTATGTGCTCCTCTATGTTTCCAGTGTTGGTTCCCAGCGAGGATGCACTAATCGGGTACGCACAAGAGGTGAAAGGCAGCCGGCAGTGAATTTGATAGTTTTATAGTATACTTTAACAGAAAACCTCATGTTTCAACAGATTTTGTTGTCTGATTAAGTCTGGAAGAGCTTTATTAAAAGTCAAGACATATTGTACGTAATTTGGCACAAAACTTGTCAAGCGATGGTGCTGCCACTTTAGCACAGATTTCAAATACTCCTTCCATGTCTTGTATCTTTATTTAGACTTGGAACGGTACGGCAGCTGAAGGAGACAGAGCTCTGGTGGGATTCAATCAAAGGCTTCTTAATTTTTTTTCCCTTTTTAATTTCTACCCTCCCTCGCTCGCCAAACTAACATTGTTTCCTGCTGCTGCAGTGACCCACTTTTTCCTGGAAGATCAATGTTTGACTCAGCTCAGCGGTGACAAGCCACCGTTGCTGAATTGATGGAGGTGAAACGGCAGTTTGCTTCACTTTGTGGTTCCCAAAATACCTCTGGGCTGCAAGTTGACCCATTTAGCGGACAATATCTTATTTAAAAATACTATGAATATTAAATCAAATACGTTTTTAGTATTGCCATTTTCACTTATTTCATTCATTAAAAGCCAGATCCAGAAGACACAAAAACCAAGAGAAGGAAGGGATGTTTCGGATGGATAATTTCATCTTTTTTCAGCGTCATTGTTACCTCGTGTTTAGAGGCTATTTCAATCAATCAGTAACGCAAAGTTCGGCTCGTAAACAACTTGGTGTTTCAGACTGTACCTGTGACAGCGGTCTATCCTTAACAAACTGGACTGGAGGTGTGTAGATTCTCTCTCTCTCTCTCTCACCTTTCTGTTCGTCCTCTCTGGTCACACACTGGATGAAGGAGAAGAGCAGCAGGATCACGAGAGACGCTATTCCGATCCCCCTGAACGTCTCAGCAGCACCTGCGCAGGGAACACGAGCGGACAGCTCAGCGTGCAGTCCAAACTGAGAAGTACTGCTCCACGTTGACCGTCGGTTCCATTGAAGTGGGTCAAGTGGGAGAAAGCTCCTTAAAGTTCGCATCAGTAGGACTTCATCCCCGCTTCAAACCACAAACAGACTGCGATGTGGCATGGTTCACCAACACCAACAGGGTGGCTAACTCACTGGCAAATGGCAAGGTGAACTTAAATTCAAGACCCATTTTGTATTTGGGTATTGTAAAAATACTTCATACACCATTGATTATTTACTATATACAGTAAATCAAACACTGACATTCACGGATTTCGCTCGTAAGCCCTGATCACAAACGAACCGGACTCTTGGTGGACATCATTCATTCCAATGGAGAGAGTCCGGTACCAATCCAGGAAAAGTGCCAGGTCGGGTTTTAAGAGAATATTACATTGTTGCAGTGGTTTCTGTATGGCAAAATGTATAGCAATTGATATTTTGAAATGTGACAAGTCAATAAATTTGTACCATGCAAACCTTTCTGCGGAGGTGTGATTCTCTATGTGACTGGAGCATTAAACGGACGTCATCTGAAGAAATGTTTCAATCAATACAGCAAAATATCACCATTTTTCCGGAAGGATTTTTGCTGATTTTAAGTCTAGCATTTTTTTTTAACAAGATACAAGCCACTGACTTACCGAAGAAGTTGACGAACACGCCCCCCACCATGGCCCCACAGCCGCGACCCAGCCCCAGGTGCAGACCCTGCAGGATGCCCTGGGCCGACGTCCTCAGAGCAGGCGGCACGCCGGCGCTCAGGTAGGAGATGCAGGCCGCCCACACGGAGGCGTGGGTCACTCCTACAGGACACACCAACAGAGAAACAAACACATCCAGTTGGTGTGGATCTGCCATCAGATCTTTGTGATGACAAAATGAGATTAGCATTGAGAACTTTATTAGGAACACTATCCTAATACTGGGCGGGGCCTCCCTTCGCTCTCAAAACAGCCTCAATTCCTCTTGGCGTGGATTCCACAAGATGTTGGAAACATTCCTTTGAGATTCTGCTCCATGTTGACATGATTGCATCACGCAGTTCCTGCAGATTTATCAGCTGCACATTCATGCTGCGAATCTCCCATTCTATCACATCCCAACGGTGTTGTATTGGATCCAGATCCGGTGACTGGGAAGGAACTGAAGAACCTAAGTAGGTGTACAGCTGTTCCTAATAAAGTGTTATGTGAGTGAATGTGGTAATTCCTATTAAAGAACATCATCAATTACATAATTTGGGGAAGGTCAAGTTTCACAAATACCACCAAGCCCACAAGTCTGAATAAAATCAGCGTTTCAAATAAATCATCCTTAATTTACAAAACAGTCATGATACACTGGAATGAATGAATGTAATAAATACAATTCAAACGACGCGTTGGGGTGTGCGTGCTTTTCTGTCAACATGAAAAATGCTGTTTCCTGTAGATTACCCGCCAACGCAGAGATGTTGTGGTTTTCAGAGGAAGTCATTTTGGCTACATCACCACAATGGACTTGAAATGAAATATGTGCTTTAAGTGCAGACTTTCAGCTTTAATTTGAGGGTATTTACATCCAAATCAGGTGAACAATGTAGGAATTACAACAAATTTTATATGTGCCCCCCCCCCTTTTTAAGGGACCAAAAGTAATTGGACAAACTAACATAATCATAAATCAAATTGTCACTTTTAATATTTAGTTGCAAATCCTTTGCAGTCAATGACAGTCTGAAGTCTGGAACCTATAGACATCACCAGAGGCTGGGTTTCGTCCCTGGTGATGCTCTGCCAGGCCTCAACTGCAACTGTCTTCAGTTCCTGTTTGTTCTTGGGACATTTTCCCTTCAGTTTTGTCTTCAGCAAGTGAAATGCATGCTTGATTGGATTCAGGTCAGGTGATTGACTTGGCCAATTGCAGAATATTCCACTTCTTTGCCTTAAAAAACTCTTTGGTTGCTTTCACAGTATGCTTCAGGTCATTGTCCATCTGCATTGTGAAGCGCTGTCCAATGAGTTCTGAAGCATTTGGCTGAATATGAGCAGATAATATTGCCCGAAACACTTCGAAATTCATCCTGCTGCTTTTGTCAGCAGTCACATCAATAAATACAAGGGAACCAGTTCCATTGGCAGCCATACATGCCCACGCCATAACACTACCACCACCATGCTTCACTGATGAGGTGGTATGCTTAGGATCAAAGCTGTTCCTTCCCTTTTCCATACTCTTCTCTTCCCATCATTCTGGTACAAGTTGATCTTTGTCTCATCTGTCCATAGGACATTGTTCCAGAACTGTACAGGCTCTTTTAGATGTTTTCCTTGTGGTGAACCCTCTGTATTCACTCTGGTGAAGTCTTCTCTTGATTGTTAACTTTGACACAGATACACCTACCTCCTGGAGAGTGTTCTTGATCTGGCCAACTGTTGTGAAGGGGATTTTCTTCACCAGGGAAAGAATTCTTCTGTCGTCCACCACAGTTGTTTTCTATGGTCTTCCGGGACTTTTGGTGTTGCTGAGCTCACCAGTGCGTTCTTTCTTTTTAAGAATGTACCAAACAGTTGATTTGGCCACAAATTTTGCTATCTCTATGATGGGTTTGTTTAAAATTTTCACCCTAATGATGGCTTGCTTCACTGATAGTGACAGCTCTTTGGACTTCATATTGAGAGTTGACAGTAACAGATTCCAAATGCAAATGCCACCCTTGAAATGAACTCTAGACCTTTTATGTGCTCCTTGTAAATGAACTAAGAGGGAATAACATCTTGATTGTTTCATTTCAAGTCCATTGTGATGGTGTACAGAGCCAAAATGATGAATATTGTCTCAATGTCCAAATATTTATGGACCTGACTGTACAAATGCCTTACACCTTCAGAAAGCTGAGACCCTAAGGAATCATTTGAGATGCAGCTTGACACTGTATGTCAATCTTTTCTATCAATTAAAAGGTAATGAACATTATAATTTTTATTTCGCCTGGTAAAATTATTTATATTTTGAGTGTAAAGGGGCTTTAAACATTATACCCATGCCTAATAATGGCCAATCCCATGGTCAATTATGTGTGATTAGTTCTGGGTTGATACCATTAATTATACAGCTTATACACCAATTTTGACCATTCGGGAATGGGGAAAAAGGGTCAAAGATCCCACAAAAATACCACCTGAAGACCTCATGACCTTGAAAATCACTTTAGAAAACTTAATGCTGTGATGCAGCATCAATAACTTTGACTGGATGACAAGCACTTTTTTCTGAAAATGGCTCAGAAAAACTCACTTATCTTCAATGTACCTGGACATCCCATACATTTTCTGAATGGTCTGGGTGTCTAGATTCTAGGTCATTTTATACAGCAAGGTCAAATTTAAAAAATGCTGTCATCACATTGAAATGGTTACTATGAGGCCATATTTCATTCCACATGAATGCAATTTATACAATTCCATGACTGTTTAGGTACCACAGTTTGCAGAAATATGGAAAAGAAGAAAAGATGAACAGAACATATTTTCGTCTGCATGGAGTACTGGTGCACTCTAGTGGCCTGAAGCTATCTTAGCCTCTGTAGTTGTTTACATCCGGTATGGCTGTGAAACGGCAGCTCTTTTGGTTCTAATGAGCCCAGTTGCATCCAGATATCTTGATATGACAGGTCAGGGGACCGGTTTGAATATAGTCAAGCCCATTTACTTTTGTTAAAAAAGATCGCCGACTTTGGAGCTACGTTACGCCCGCTTCCCAGCAAGTTAGCATGACATGATATCCACCTACGGGTAGGCCCACTCTACTTTCTGTTGATAGTGGAAGCTAACAGCTAGCTTCAAAACTGATCTCACGACAGTTCGTCAAAGACGGACTGCGCAGTGAACCCGCCGGTGGGTCCGCGGCACTAAAGAGGTTAAGACCACTTTGTGCCCAGGTGAAGGGTGAAATGATCTTGAGTTTACTAGAAATTGTCGAGTTCAATAAGAAGGCATTGGATTTCGCCAAGTTAATTTTGTATGATGATATACTTCCAAATTTGTTTGAGCTCTAGAACTGCAAGAATTGATCTCTATGGGTTGGTTAGGTACAAGATAATGTCATCAGCATACAATGAGATTCTATTCTCTATTTTCCCAATGTCAATTCCGGAAATCTCACTAATCCATATGGCCTCTGCAAGGGGTTCGCCAAATTAAATAAGAATGGGGATAATGGGCAAGCCTGTCGACAGCTTCTAGCCAGACTTTTCAGAAAGAGTGCTGTTCACATATATTTGAGATTGTGGATTGCTGTACATGGACTTAATCCACCCAATACATCTATCACCAAAATTAAATTTCTCCAAGACAGAAAACAAATATGACCACTCGACCCTATCGGACGCTTTTTCTGCGTCAAGTGATAGTACTAGCGCTGATCGATCGTATAGGGTAAATTAGAGTGGTCAATTAGGGTGGTCAATATAGAGGCTATTTAATAGCCTCCGAATGTTATCAGAAGCGTATCGTGCCTTCACTGATCGGGATTAAAAAGATGGGACAGTAGATTTTATAATCTATGTGCAATTAATTTTGATTTTATCTTGAAATCGACTGGGATTGTAGTGAAATTGGACGGAATGAAGTACATTCTGCCACATCCTTATCCTTCTTATGTATCAATAATATTACAGTTGTCTTCATTGAGTCAGGGAGGATTTCACTCTCAAAAAACTGTAAGCATGGACATGAAAGGGGGCTCAATTTGAGGCCAAAAGGACTTATAAAATTCTACAGAATATCTGTCCAAACCTGTATTTTTTTCGGAAGGCAGTGACCTAATTGCTTGCAGCGCTTCCTCCGAAGTAAATGGAGAGTTCAACTGTTCCTTGTCCTCTTCAGAGATTGAAGGCAAAGATACTATACCTTTTCTCAGAACATATGGATATCTGATTTGGAGGGGTTTTCTGATGTGTACAGCTGTGTATAAAAATCAAGGAATAAAGACTTTATTGACTGTATGTCGTATTTTAATTGACCTGTTGCGCTACATATACATTTTATAGTACGATTAGCACCTTCTTTTTTAAGTTGATTCATGATAATGCTGTCTGGTGAAAAACAAAAGTTTTTTTATATGTTCAGGTTGAATAAGATTAAGATTAGTTATAACAGCATTTAGCTTCCTCAAAATTTCCGCTGTGGGCGACTGTGAGATTGCTCAAGATTAATAAACCCCTTTGTAAATTTTAAGTTTGTTTGGTAACAGTCTTTTTCCTTGCTGATGTGTATGAGATCAGCTGTCCTCTAATCACAGCTTTAGCTGCGTCCCATACTGTATTACTGCAGAGGTACCAGGGGAGGCTGCATTGTCCTGTCTATATTGTTCCAGCCACTGTCTGACATTGTCGCAGGCTTCAGTATTTGTAAAAAGTGAAGAGTAAAATCTCCAGTGCTTGGTTCTGTGTGTCTGTTGAGGAAGGGCAAGTTGAAGATAAACTGGTGAGTGGTCTGATATAAGAATAGGTCCTATACTGCAAGAAATTACGGAAGAGAGATGATTCCGGGGTAAAAAGAAAGTCCACCCAAGAGTATGTTTTGTGTCTGGCTGAATACACGATATAGTCTTTCACTGTGGCGTTAAATTCCCTCCAGACGTCAACAAGGCTTGCGTCATTAGAGACCATCTTTAAAGCCTTTGATGCATTAGGATTGGATACTGAGAGAGGAGATTTATCCAGATTACTGTCCATACAACATCCAATGTATAATTTAAATCTCCGGCAACTATTCCAAAATCTGTATTATATTGACTAAATAAGGTGACCGTATCTGTCATAAAATTGGGGCAATCCTCATTTGGTGCATAAATGTTAAGTAATGTGAGTTCTTAGCCGTAAAGCATTCCACGAACTACGACGTACAGTACCTGCCCTCAGAGTCATTGTGTTGTGTTGAAGGTTTTTATGAATGAGTATTACCGTTACCTCTTTTGAGCTAAATTGGGTGACCTAAGCCTCTGATTTAGGTTGACTGTGTTACAGTATGTTGGTGGTGCTTGACCATAAAGAAACAAAGACAGAAGACAACAAAAGACCAACAAACAACAAAACAACAGAAAAAGAAAATAAAAAATAATCCAAAAAAAAAAGAAAAAAAGAAGGGTACGGGTAAGAGTAAGATATGGGTAACCCCCCTCTACCCCCCCAAAAAACCAACAGCCTAGTCCCCTAACTTGTCTGGCAGATGGTAAATGTCCATCATCAATAACACACATATTTGAAAAACGGTGTCTAACGTTAATTATATAAAAGAGGAAAAAATGGCTTAGTTCCCTTGAGTAACATTTGGCTCTACAGAACAGAAGGTACGTGCTGGTAAAGAAAAAAAAAACAGGATAATGTCCATTTTGTCCTTGCAAATTGTTGTCCATATAGTTCACTGTTGCAGAGCAAATTAAGTGGCAATTTAGCCTGGTAGAGTTTGGGATGATAAGGTTGTGTTTATACGTAGACACATTCACCCCTTCTCGTATACTGCAGTCAGTTCAAACCTTATCTGGCAGTAATATTACGCCAAAATTCCTCTGCCTCTTATGGCGACGAGAACAGCTGAAGTCGCAACCTCAGCTTGCATGGATGGTGATGGAACTCATGGAAAGTTCCCATGTCGATAAACAGCTTCTTGACGCCGTTGAACTCACGTCTCTGTCGGATAGTCTCCGCTGAAAGATCCTGGGCGAACGAGAGTTTGGATCCGTCGTGCGTGATTTCCCGGTTTCTCGTGGAGCGCAGGACAGACTCTTTGTCTTGGAATTTGGGAAAACGGACAACGACAGCTCTGTTGTGATTAGGATTTGCTGGTGCCAGTGTACGGTGGACTCCAATGTAAAGGATTTGTCGGGTACCAGGCCTAGCCATTGAGGTAGCATGTCGTGCACCAAGTCCAGAAGGCCTTCAGCTCCCTCTTTGAGACCGAACACCTGAATATTCTTCCTCCTCCGACGGTTCTCCAGGTCGTCCGTCTTCGCTTCCAGGTATGCAATCCTCTTTTGAAGCCGAGGCTAAAGCCGACTCCACTCTGTCTAGCTCTGTTGTAGCTATACGGCTCTCGGCTTCCTCAATGCATTTTTCGTTGGCTCTTACCTCGTTTGATATCCACCAGGTTGCTCTCCAGTGCTGTAGTAGAGTTTGCCATTGCGCCCAGATGCTAATTCCGTCCAGCTTCGAACCGAACTCAGAGCGGAGCGCTTTTAGCTCCGTTAGAACCTCGGCTATATTCGGCATGCTGTCAACCTCGGTGCTCTCGGCCGACGACGCTGTCTTCGCGCTACATAGTCAGGTCCGAGTTGTGGGTCAGGTTTGTAAAAGTTTGTCGTAGTTTTATGTGTGAAGTTGTGCGGACCCTTCACGCTATGCAGCCATCTTCGTCAGGGTTACGTAGTGAGTCGTGTTGCTTAGTTTTGAAATAAAAAAGAGAAGTCGATCAATCTATTCTATTCTCTATAACCTCTTCGTTGTTTAACCCCGCTGTGCCTTTTGCTTTAAGAGTTTTGTATTGAAATGTTACATAGATAGATTTCTTCCATATTCCACCTCTCTCTCTCACCCTTCTCTTGGTTATCCTCCCTGGCCTAATTCCTCTCTAACCACTCACCCTCTCTATCACTCCCTGCCCCATCTCACTCGTTCCTATTTGATACCCTCACCAAACTCTC